>JAKOGI010001013.1:130000-335619 GCA_029747015.1 Carnegiea gigantea | reverse complement strand
TATGTATGTATATAAATATATATATATTCATATATATGAAGAGCTAGAAATTAGAATGAGAAGTAAGAACTTTGAGTCTTGGTCAGATGATTCTTCATTTAAAGGGTAAGGCGTTGCCACATGAGCCCCATCCTTGCCCCATCTCCACGAACTGCTGCTCAAGCGCCTGGCAGCACAGGGCCTGGACGGCGGCTAGTCTCGATCTGGATGAACAGCAGCCAGCATAAAGATCATCGGAGGACAGCCGATATTGGCCAGCATTTGCCGTTCTTCAACATGCACAGTGGTGCCTGATGTCCATCCAAATAGGGCAATTCGAGTCTCGTACAATCCTCTTTGCATCAGCCAATCACAAAATCAAAGCAATTTGTGCCCAGATTTACAGTCTGTTTGGATTGAGGGAGGAAATGTGGAGGGGAGGAAAATTAAGGTTAATCAACACTTAATCTCATTTTTTGGGAATATTAAATGTGGGTAAAGGAAGAGACACCGAGGGGAGTATTTCACGCTCATTCTTCCCCATTCCCCTCATTTTTATTCACCCCCAAAATAATAGGGAAAGGAGGTGAAGGAAAGATTTTTAATAATTCTCACTCCCTCGCCTCGATTCCCTTTTACAACATATCCAAATAAAATGAGTACAAATTCTCACCTTCTTTTCCTTCCCTTCCCCTCTATTACTTTCCCCTCTCTTTCTCTCCCTTCCCCTTCTCTATCTCAATCCAAACAATATATTCGTTTTCCAGATTGAACGAAAAAGAGCCAAATATAAGCAAGTAAAATACGGTTGCACCAACCCTATCGTGGAGAAGCATGGCTTTTTTTTTTTAAATTTTTTTTTAACTTCCAGTGAGCATGGATGTTCGGGATGGGAAGAACCATTGGTGTAGTGGCCAGGAGCGGCGAAATTGGCCATCAGAGGATAGAGACCTTGGAATTGGGTCGGCGCAATGGTGGCAATGGAGGTGGTGGTGTGCTGGCACTGGTTGCTTGTCACAGCTCTTAGGGTGCAAAGAATGAATGCGCCAGATCAACAGTTCTTAGTTTTTATTGTAACTATTTGTTCATACATACATACATACATACATACATATATATACACACACACACACACATACATATATGTATATATATACACACACACACACACACATATATATACTTATATATGTATAGATGTATAGATGTAGATATAAACTATATATATTATATATATATATATATAAATATATATATATATTATATATATGAATATATATATGTATTTATATATATATATATATAGATATATATATATATATATATATGATATACACACACACCACACACATACATATATATAAAAATATATATAACACACACACACACACACACCCCCTATATATACAAACACACACACACACATATATATATATATATATATAAATAATATATATAATATATGTTTTGTATCATATATATATATATAATATATATATATATATATAGATACATGTATATGTATAATATTCGACAGTCTAAAAAATCGTTGTTAGAATCAACCCCCAAAAAAAAAAAAAAAAATGTTGGTAACAGTTGTGTCAATAAAATTGCATTTGGGGTGAGGTCAATATGAGCTTTTTAAATATTGCGTCACTTTCGGTTCAAGTTGGCTTATTCAAACTGATGTATGTACTTGTCTAAAATCATTGTTAGATCACCCCAAAAAAAAAAAAAAAAAATGTTGGTAACAGTTGTGTCAAGAAAATTGCATTTGGGGTTAGGTCAATATGAGCTTTTTAAATGCTGCGTCAGTTTCGGTTCAAGTTGGCTTATTGAAACTGAATCACTTTGGATCTTGGATATTGACAGCCCACGGATATTATTAGGTCATGCTGAGTTCAGATTGTGCTATTTTTTAACTGCTGGAATGTGGATTATTAGGTCACGATTGGTCTAGACTAAATCGAGTCATACTCAATTTAAGGCCCTGATCATCAAAACTAGCTGTTTAGATATGGATAGCGGTTCAGATAGCAGATAGTTGTTTAAGTAGTTGATAGCGTTTTTAATTTAGTTGTAGCGGACAACTATTTAGACGGGTGGTTGAAACAAAAGTGTTTGGTAAATTTAGATATTGGGCTAGCTGATTAATGTAAATTGACATAAAAGAATATAGATAATTTTCAAATATAAATTTCTAAAGTTATTTTTGGCCAAAACATATGAAATGCTATTTCTGAATACCAAAAGCTAATATTGTTAACATTTCAAAACGGTTGTTTAAATCGCTAAATGCTACTTGAAATGCTAGTCAAAACACTCGATTACCGAATACTAAAAATTGGTCGATTGCTGTATGACTTTGTCAAAATATTAAACGCTCCTTAAAATGCTATTGCCTAATATGACCTAGGTCATTTTAGGTTCACATTTAAATTTCTCATCAATTTTTAGTTCAAGGTCAAAATTAAGCTTTTTTTCCCTAACAATCCTCAACTTTTTTTTGAAGATCCTATTCATAAGGCTTTCAACTAATTCACATCTCATAGTATGTACAACTCTTCATGTTTCTCTAGAGTTACGTTTCACTGGATTTTTTAGACCAGGAGACGATGGCATAGAAGTCATGAAAGAAAATAGAAAATGTGTAAATAAGTAAGCAACTGAAAAATATATTAAATACCAGTAGGAATTAAGAACTATTTATTTAACTTACAAAAGAATTTTCATGAACTTTAACTTGAACAATCGTAAGCCTAAATTTAAACCAGAAAGGCCTACAAAAGTACAAAATGTCCGCTTTTCAGTTCACACCTGGAATATCTTACTTTAGCTGTTAAATATCAAGTCTTTAATCTCAATACTTTCTATAACTCATCGCATAATGGCTTGAAATGCATTGCTTGATGGAACTAACCTTTTTAAAATAAGAATTTCAATTCGAATTTGAATGTCTGTAAACACATAAACAAACCATCTTTGGAGATGCGTTTTAGGATGTTTAGGCTCCTTGTGCCACACCCATCATATTTAATAGGTAGAATCTAAAACAACTAAATTTCAAGATAAACATGTGTCTAGCCACAACACATAGTGAACGGTGTTCCACCCATGAGAGACAATAAGGGGAAATTAAAAATATAAAGTAGTTTAGATACTATAAATTTTATGTTAGCAATTCTTAGTTTATACTCCTAGAAGTATATACTCCTACCAATTATATAAGAACATACATACAAAAAGTTGCTCCTATGACACATACACATGAAGAAAAAGAGAACTACCTAGTTTATGGGAATAAATACTCCTAGAAGTATGATATATGTGTCCTGATGGTGGTAAAACGCAGTATAGGCAAACGGTGTTAATGATAGTTGAAATAAATTCTAATCTGTCGGACGGGCCAAATGAGATTAGGCCCGACGGTCACTTAAGTCGCCTAGGGCGACAACCCTTGCTACCCCCTAACCTATATAAAGGGATTTAAGGGGGTTAGCCTTGGGAGAGGCTATGACGCGAATATTAGATCTTCCATATTCTCCAACTTTTTTCTCATGGCCGAATTACCATCTACCGAGTTCTCGAGTTTAGGACGTGAAACCCTAAAGCGACTCTAGTAGCCGCTTGGTATTGTTATTGACGTGATTGGTATTCTTTATACGCGTGGACTATAACCGACAGTACGCTTCCACATTCGGGTTAGTCCTACTTCTTCCTACAGTGGTATCAGAGCTTAAACTGTTCGGATTAGTCCCGATTGATAGGCCAATAAACTGTCAAACCTGAGTTATTAAAAAGCATACTTATTTATTCAATTAATTACTTAATTTGCGCAATTATGGTGCCCATAATCAACTTAAAGATTGTATCTTTAGTTGAATACTTGTTGAGTGTTTCTGTTTTTGAAACTTATATGCCCAAATTGATAAAATAAACCCCAGTTGGGATCTATGCGACTATGTGTGCACTAATTGATTTGTGCGACTGTGTGTCAAATACATCCATATTGATTCCTGCAGATCTGCCCAGGTTACATACACATGATAGTGATTCTGCCAAGCATGCTTCCATGATTAAAGACTGAATTTTTCTGAGTAGTTCGTTCAATACAAGCATGTTTTAGTCTAAATTTGAATGACAGACCCGATTAGTTGTTCTTGAGTACTATGCTACCATTCAATACAAGTATGTTCGCTCGAGCTGTCAGTAGCGTAATTTGTTTACCATAATTAGGTTGAAAACCGAAAACTAACCCTAATCACCCTTTGCCCACTACGAATGCATTCAGACCCGGCAACCCCCTTGCCGCCGTTTTTTGTTTACGGTCATCGTGGCTAAGGCAAGGCCTTTGTGGCCATCGCAAAGGCCACCAAGTCAACAAACCATGCCTCTTGAGGAAAGGGGTAAGACCTTTGAGACCCAAGACCCTAACCTTGATCTCCCTCTATCCGAAATTCTACGAAATCCTAGCTCCTAACCACTCGCACCTATGCGGTTGCGATTGTGGCGGCTGTGGCCTTGACGAGGCCTCAATGGCCTTCGATCAAAACCATCACAAGAACCCAAAAAAAGGGGGGGGGGGAAGGGGAGGGGGAAGAAAATGTAGAAAACGGAAAGAGGTTTGAACCTCACCCATCAGAAACCGCCGGGGAAGGGTGGCGCATGTGGCGCACGCACCGCCGACGAATGCTTAAATAGCCATTCTTCTTCCTCCAGCCGCACCCTTGCCCGTCGATCTACTCAAATCCGGCAAAGGATCCCCGAAATCCACCAGAATTGGCGACGCGTGTGGGTCACGCGCCACCACGTGAGAGGCGCATTTGATGCTCGGTTAGTGTTTTCCGGCTCAGTTGTGGCCGATCTACACACTGGCCGGTTTGTCCTTGGCTTTCGATGGCGGGTGGAGGGTTTTCCTCATATGGGTTCCTCAGCCAAACGCTACGCTCGTGGGGTGGCGACATGAGAGAAATTGGAAAGGCAGATAGCCTTCCATGGCCAAGGAACGATGGAGCTCGGTGCTCCATAAGCATGGCGAGGAGTCGAGAAGGGTCGAGAGAAGAAGAGAGTCAGGGAGGAGAGCTTGGGGAAGCAGACCGAGGAAAGAGAGAGGACTCGAGAAGCAGAGAGGAGAGAGAGTGGGCTCAGTCTTGGGCCCTTAAAACACCTTTCTCTTTTGGGCTAAACCATCAAATAAATGGGGAAGGGGATGCCCGGTTTAGTGGGCCGGTTTTTGGCCCAAGTTTTGTTTTTGGACCATTTTTCTATTTGGGCCGATTTGCTTCTTGCCACATTTCAATGATATGGGTCAGACTATTTTTGACTATTTTGGGCCGAATTATTTTTCAGCCATTATTGTTTAATTATTATCATTAGTCATAGCATGATTTTAATTGAATTATAATGATATTCACGTTGATAAAGTTTCATGCAATTAATTCATTCGTTGAATTAAGGTTCGAATTAGTTTTAATTCTAAATGCATGGTTTCATCTTAAAACACTAATATGTTCAATGCCGTATATAAATTCGTTTTGTATGTGTCAACTTGAAATTTTCGTGCTGAGTGACTTGTTAACGATCATGAGGGTTAAAATTATATGAATTTGTTTCATATATAAAATTAGTATGTATAACGTAAATTTGTTTTACTCGAGTTCAATAAATATCGTGATATGAAGATCCCACTTGGTTGACAAATGAATATGTTTCAAAAGTTATATTATATAAATACGTTTTATATAATATCTCGTTACATGAATGTGTTTTCATGATTCAATATTTTTATACAAAATATGAGGAATTATGAATCAGTTCATTATTCTGTCACTCTTGTAGTTATCTCATATTATTATTTGGAAATGTAAGGTATTTGATCTATTTATGAATTTGTTTCATAAATTTTAAGTTTGCAATATTATATGAACACGTTTTATATAATTTGCGAGTCTTACTATGAATTCATTTCATCCAAACTTTAATGTTATATGGATCTGTTCTATATATAATTAATTGCGATTAATATTTGGATATATTTTATGTTACAAATTATGTTGCATTCAATTACATGGCTATGTTTCATGTTAATCACAAATTGGTAGTATTGTAAAATGTGTTTTATATATACGAACTACGTGAGTTGTAGCGAATTTGCTAATTTAGCACTTCTTCCTCACCCAAATTGATGAATATGGATTCGTTTCATATTACCTACTAATTATGTAATTTAGCATTATTTTATGAATTAGTTTCATAAAATTCAAATTCGTAACAGTATAAATGTGTTTTATAAATTGCGAATAACATTTGAATAAGTTTCATGTTATATATGATTATATAAATGCGTTTTATATAATGCTATTTGGGCATTTTATGAAATCCTTTTGTAACATGTTATTATTAAAATATGTTTCGCAATATAGATTCATTTTATTATATAAATGTGTTTTATATAATAATTTAAATTTTATGTTTGGTATGTCATTGATAGAGTTCTAAATGACATATTAGTAGTTATAAATAATGAGATAATTTCATGTAAATTTGGTTTATATTAAGTTGGATATCTTAGTGATATATCTGAAATGTTAATTTGTTTAACCATAATGTTCTCCATAAATTTTGTTTCATGAAAAATTGTGATAAATAAGTTATAAAAACTTCTAATTCATGCTTGTATGAGATGATTATGAGCTTAGCGAAATTTTCGATCATACGACACGAATAATGGAGTTTTTGACAATTTATTTATTTGAAAATATGTCTAATGTCCACTTTAAAGAACATATACCTTTTAGATATGACAATAAGGTTGGTAATTTGTTTACCAATAAAAGAACTTGATAGCACTGACTATGATACATAATGTCAGAGGATTTAGTTTCTTCTGAATGAACGTGAAATGTTAAGACACTCATTAGGTTTTAGCTCTTATAGAATGGCAAAGATGGTACTGTTAGTGAACAGTATCTAGAATAGATCGATCAAGATGTTATACTTTGTCGTATTGCATCAATGTCGATCTAGTGGGGGAATTAAAAGTCATCCCACTGTTGAGTATACGTGAGATTAGCTTAGCATCAAGTTCATCCGGATCCATTCCCTCAAAAAGTTCTGGACCTAAGATTGGTATTGCGAAAGGGAAAAAGGCTAAGGAAATAAAGAGAAGCACATAGCACGTGTGAGTGCTATGATTGTGGAAATTAGGAATCTTATGCTTAGGATTGTCTTAAGTCAATTAAGGTACCTCCTTCCACAGCCACTCCTGGATAATGTGTGCGCTCCCAAGCATTTGTTGCTAACTGGGATCCTTAGTGGATCGCAGATACGGGAGCAACCAAGAGCATAGTTCAGGAACGAGTTAATCCTTGTGAACTTTCACAACAACACAATGTGTTTACAAATTGTCATTGTGGGTAACGACAATAGAAAAGATGTCCTTGAATTAAGGACAAATCATTTGAGGCTCCTTGAAGGGACTACATTGTCTCTTCCCGATGCTCTCTATGCACCTGAGGTGCGATGTTTCCTTATGTCTTCTGTCCCTAAGGTTAGTTTTCTTTAATTTTCGTTTAGATGTCTTAGGCATCGTGATTTGTTTGGCCATGTCACATTAAAAGGTATTTTCAATGGATGAAATAGAACATCTTCCATCCTTGTCTCATTTTTGAATCTGTTTTAGACGTGCTCGTTTTGACCATAAGGGTCAAGATAGAGTTAACTAGCTAAAGATGGCCTTTTAAGACCAACTCACTAGACTTAAGGTGCAAAATGTTAGTTATGCCGAGCTAGTAAAGCAATAGGAAATCTTTTTTATAAGATTTCAAGTCCATCAAATCCCTTAGCGTTCGTTCACTTTAGACATCTGCGGGTCCATGAATATGAAAGCATATCATGGAGATACATATATTCATGATATAGGTATATGTACCTACTATCTCACCTTATTAAGTACTCGCTGCGTTCATATACTTTATAACGGTAGTAGGACTCAATTGGTACGAAATATTAAAACTCTTCGAACTAATTGAGATCATGAATATTTTCTTCGTGAAACAACATCCCGCAATGTTGATTTTCTTAAGGATGAGTTTCTTAGCATTTGGTGCAATTGAAAAGGGCCTAAATTTGTATACGTTAGAATAAGACCTCCGACCACCTCTTGGTGAGGAGAAGGATTTGAGTTCTCACTAAGTCACCAAGGATGGTACACATTCCTTACTTGGTAAGAATGGTGAAGGTTTGTCTGTCAAGGAGAATGAGATTCGTCCTCAATTTCCAATTGTTGAGGAGAGTTATTCCTGAACATGCAGTTAGTCCTCATGTTTAGGATCCCACCTCCAATGGATAGTGGGAGTAATCTTCTCTTCTTAGTCAGGGTTTCATACCTCTTAGAGAAAGGGGGAGAAACTCCTGGTCCCATACCTCTTAGAGAAAGGGAGAGGGATTTCTTAGCTAGGCAGATAAATAATGAAGGTCTCAGGATCCCAAGGACTAAGCGTGGAAGAATTCCTCGACCTTTTTTTTTCAAATTGGAAAAGAAATATTCCTATGCACTCCATCGGGAGATTAGGGATCTACCTTTTATCAAGAGAAGATTGGCTCACTAAATCATAAAAAGTGACTGGATGTCATAAGGGATGAGATGAACTCACTGACCAGGTCTGAGAACTCGTTGAAACTCCACTCCGATGTAAGTCTTCAAGATAAAACATCGGATGGATAGTTCAATTGATAACTCCCATTCGGACTTTGAGTTATTCAAAATGGAGAAAACATTGTTTCTCTCAATGGTGATCTTGAGAAAGAGATTTATATGGACTAACCCATTGATTTTGTATTAAAGAGATATGAGGACAATTTGTGTCATCTTAAAAGGTCCATATGTGATCTTAAGCAATCTTCCAGTTCTTGGTACTCTAGATTTCATAAAGCCATTTTGGCTTAAATGGTTTCAGAAGACCATTGTATATGTTGAAAGATCAACATGGGGATTACGTTCCTCATGTTAATGACATATTGTTGACTAGAAACAACTTAGAGATGATTAAAACTACTAAAAGGTAGTCATTCCATATCTTTGAGATGAAGGATACGGGTGAAACTAGGTATGTCCTAGGAGTGAAAATAATCTAAAGCCGTCCTAAGAAGTATGCATCAACTTGGAACGGTTTTGGTTTTATAATTCCTAACCCATAGATACTCCAGTTAAGAAGGGTTCAATCTTGAGTCTTGCCTAATGCTCTAAAACAGATGACAAAATAGAGATAATGAGCAATGTCCTTAACCCTAGTATCATAGTAAGCTTAATGAAAGCCATGTTATGTACATGACCTGATATTGCTTTGCCGATAATTTGATAAGTCGTTATCAAAGTAACTCAAGACTTCCTGATTGAGAAGTCATCAGGAGAATCAAATGCTACCTTTGTGGTATTGATAACTCAGCATTTTGTTATCAAGGAGCAGGCCTCAAGTTGAGAGGATGCTCAAATTCTGATTGGGGTGGTAACTCAGATGAGTCTAAGTTAAACTCAGGATATGTCTTCGCCCTGAGTGGGAGAGCTATGTCATGGTGCAGCAAAGAAGCACAGCTGCACAACAATGTCAGCAATGGAGGTAGATTGTGAATCTTGTACCATAGAGACAAAAAGCATTGCCATTGGGTATATATATATATAGACTAACAAGGTGATTATGTTCCCTTAACTAAACCCATTCCTAGTGATGTGTCCAAAACTCATTGGTCGAGTCTTAGATTTCATAAGGTTTGGTATCTAGACATGTTCTGTTACGTGATGGACATGTTTCTTTTATGGGTAAGATGCTCACTGTTGTACGTTAGGCATATTGAAATGTCACAGGCTTCTGATTGGCCTAATCACACAGGCAATCACCCTGATGCTTGAGTAGCGGGTAGGATGAGACTGAATCATATTAGCACTAAGTGTGCAATATTGATTACTCACATTGGAAGTGTGTGAGTGGAATGAATATAGTCGCCTTAGTAAAACTAAGATGAGACTCGAGGGAGTTGAGTGTGAAATAAGTTTTCACATTGAAGCCTTAAAAGCCGAATCTTGAGTGTCAAAACCAATATTCAATATGTTGATCTAGTGGCTCAGGTTAGATTTTTGGGTGAAAATTTAGACTGACGATTCGCATGGCATAAAGAGTGACGAACCCAGCTAAGTGAGAGCTATGCCATGACACACATCTCATACTGTGTGTGCTTATAAGACAACCCATATGTAGGGTGACAATTGAATTCCCTATCACTTGTCACTGTGTGACCCTATGGACGATAACCCTTTGACTTAAAGCTATGATATTAAGTCGAAGCATAATGACGCTACTTTAATGTGATTCTCAAGAACCACGATGTATACGTTTCAGCGAGAACACGTTAGGAAAGAAATTAAGTTAAGATGAGATTTCATGAGTGTTTAAGGAAAAATCTATCCACCATCACCATATCAGCCCGGGCGATTATATTGAGAATATAATCATATGATATATCAGGCATAAGGGATTAGAGATGCCACCGGTGATATCTTGGGATATTTTTGGGGTATCGTATTTCGTGAAAGTGTTATGTTAGTTGGATGGTAACTTAATATAACACTACTTGTTATTTTTGGTCGCACGTCCTATTCCTGGTATAAAGCATGAGGAGTTGTGATACATGGAGAATATGTGTTTTACGGCCTAAGTGGCCGAGTGGGAGCTGTTGGACGGGCCTAATGAGATTAGGCCCGATGGCCACTTAAGTCGCCTAGGGCGGCAACCTTTGCTACCCCCTAACCTATATAAAGGGGTTTAAGGGGGTTAGCCTTGGGAGAGGCTATGACGCGAATATTAGATCTCCCATATTCTCCCACTTCTCTCTCACGGCCGAGCTACCATCTATCGAGTTCTCGGGTTTAGGACGTGAAACCCTAAAGCGACTCTAGTAGCCGCTTAGTATTGTTATTGGCGTGATTGGTATTCTTTATATGCGTGGACTATTACCGACAGTACGCTTCCGCATTCAGGTTAGTCCTAATTCTTCCTACATAATCTATATTAATTCGCAAACTTTTTTTTTTTAAAGATTGAAAGATAGCTGAAGCACTTTTTAAAATTTTATTTTTCTCTTTTCACAGGCATTACAAATCCGACTAGTCAAGCTGAACTTCTCAAAGCATCCCTTAGTTCGGCTCGACTGATTATGCTAGTCAGAGGTCAACGACAACTTTACATGAATTTTTATTGAGTTACGTGTTTTGAGTTCCCTCTCACCTAACTCATGCGTAGGCTCATCTCATTTCGACCTTCATGGGTCGGACTATCCCTACAATGTTGCAAATATTTCTTCTCATTGTATGCACCTAATGCTACGTATTTTACATTTGTAGCTCATGTCACAATTAGGGGCTACATTTTTTCTTTTTTGTCACCCTAACTAGTAGTCTAGGGCTGTGAATTTGTTTTGATCGTCAACATTAACAAGCTAGTGCCATGAATTCACCCTTAGTCATCCAAGTTTCTATAATTGAGCACCAAACGTACTTTTTGTAGTCCAAACCCACTCTAGGCTTACGGAATCTTTCTTGTCACCTAAAGTCTTAGATCCGCAAAGTTATTTTTGCAGCCTATACATATAATCAATGGTTGAACAAAATTTTTTTCACCTATCAACTAACTTATGGCTACAAAAATATTTTTGTAGCCTTAGATGTACTCTAGGGCAATGCCTATTTTTTGTTGCCCTACTTGACAACAAGGTCGATAGATTTTTCAGTTGATTGCCCTTATGTCATGCCCCGAACTGGGGCATAACGGACACCACATATCTGCAGCACTAAAAGTCCAGCAAGTCTCTAAAAATCATAATAGCCACAACTGCAACTGATCTCCACTTCCTGACTCAGACGCTAATAGAACTAAGTCCTGAAAAAAATAGGGAGATGAAGGGATGAGCTCGAAAGCCTAGTAAGTTGCATAATACTCCTTTAGCTGGGTTAGGCATGCAAATAAACCACAGGTTGGGTCATTTATAATAGTAACAATATGTAAATAAAATAACCAAGACTTGGTTTTAAAACATGTACATTTTATAGACTTATTTAGAACTTGGAAACATACCATAACGCATAGCCATCAAAAGAAATTCATCAGAATAGCAATTTTAGGGCTAAGGCCACTATTCTCCCTGTAGGATGAAGTACGACTAATCTGGATGCGGAAATGTACTGCCGGTAATAGCCCACGATAATAAAGAATACCAATCACGCCAATAATAATACCAAGCGGCTACTAGAGTCGTTTTAGCGTTTCACGTCCTAAACCCGAGAACTCGATAGATGGTAGTTCGGCCATGAGAGAGAAGTAGAAGAATATTGGAGATATAATATTTGCGTCATGGCGTCTACCAGGGCTAACCCCCCTAAACCCCTTAGATAGGTTAGGGGGTAGCAAGGGTTGTCGCCCTAGGCGACTTAAGTGGCCGTCGGGCCTAATCTCATTAGGCCCGTCCAACAGCTCCCACTCGGCCACTTAGGCCGTAAAACACGTATCCTCTATGTATCACAACTCCTCACGCTTCATACCAGGAATAGGACGTGCGACCAAAAATAACAAGTAGTGTTATATTAAGTTACCATCCAACTAACATAACATTTTCACGAGATACGATACCCCAAAAATATCCCAAGACATCACCAGTGGCATCTCTAATCGCTTATGCCTGATATATCATATGATTATGTTCTCAAGATAATTTCCCAGGCTGATATGGTGATGGTGGATAGATTTTTCCTTAAACGCCTATGAAATCTCATCTTACCTTAATTGCTTTCCTAACGTGTTCTCGCTGAACCGTTTACATCGTGGTTCTTAAGAATCATATTAAAGTAGCATCATTAAACTTCGACTTAATATCATAGTTTTAAGTCAAAGGGTTATCGTCCATAGGGTCACACACTGACAAGTGATAGGGAATTTAATTGTCACCCCACATATGGGTCGTCTTATAAGCACACACAGTATGAGATGTGTGTCACAGCATAGCTTCCACTTAGCTAGTTTCGTCAATCTTTTTTCCATGCGAATCGTCAGTTTGGATTTCACCCAAAAATCTAACCTGAGCCACTAGATCAACATACTGAATGTTGGTCTTGACACTCAAGATTCGGCTTTTAAGGCTTCAATATGAAAACTTATTTCATACTCGACTCCCTCGAGTCTCATCTTAGTTTTGCTAAGGCGACTATATTCATTCTACTCACACACTTCCAGTGTGAGTAATCAACATTGCTCACCTAGTGCGAATATGATTCAGTCTTATCCTACCCGCTACTCAAGTGTCAGGGTGATTGCTTATGTGACTAGGCCAATCAGAAGCCTGTGACATTTCAATATGCCTAACGTACAACAATGAGCATCTTGCCCACAAAAGAAACATGTCCATCACGTAACAGAACATGTCTAGATACCAAACCTTATGAAATCTAAGACTCAGCCAATGAGTTTTGGACACATCACTAGGAATGGGTTTAGTTAAGGGAACATAATCACCTTGTTAGTTTATATATATATATATATATATATATATATATATATATATATATATATATATATATACATTATATATATATATATATATATATATATATATATATATATATATATATATATATATATATATATATATATATATATATATATATATATATATATATAGTATATATATATATATATATATATATATATATATATATATATATATATACCCAATGGCAACGCTTTTTTGTCTCTATGGTACAAGGTACACAATCTACCTTCATAGCTGACATTGTTGTGCAGCTGTGCTTCTTTGCTGCACCATGACATGGCTCTCCCACTCAGGGTGAAGACATGTCCTGGGGTTAACTTAGACTCATCCGAGTTACCACCCCAATCAAAATTTGAGCATTCTCTCAACTTGAGGCCTGCTCCTTGATAGTAAAATGCTGAGTTATCAATACCATGAAGGTAGCATTTGATTCTCCTGATGACTTCTCAATCAGGAAGTCTTGGGTTACTTTGATAACGACTTATCAAATTATCCGCAAAGCAATATCAGGTCATGTACATAACATGACTTTCATTAAGCTTACTATGATACTAAGGTTAAGGACATTGTTCATTATCTCTATTTTGTCATCTGTTTTAGAGCATTGGGCAAGACTCAAGGTTGAACCCTTCTCAGTTGGAGTATCTATGGGATAGGAATTATAAACCCAAAATTGTTCCAAGACATTTTAATGCATGCTTCTTGGGATGGCTTTGGATTATTTCCACTCCTAGGACATACCTAGTTTCACCTGTGTCCTTCATCTCAAAGACATGGAATGACTACCTTTTAGTAGTTTTAATCATCTCCAAGTTGTTCCTAGTCAATTGTATGTCATTAACATGAGGAACGTAATCCCCATGTTGATCTTTCGACATATACAATGGTCTTCTGAAACCATTTAAGCCAAAATGGCTTTATGGAATCTAGAGTACCAAGAACTGGAAGATTGCTTAAGATCACATATGGACCTTTTAAGATGACACAAATTGTTCTCTTATCCCTTTGATACAAAATCAATGGGTCAGTCTATATAAATCTCATTCTTAAGATCACCATTGAGAAATATAATCTTTACTCCATTTCGAACAACTCAAAGTCCGAATGGGAAACCAGGGCTAGGAGTATTCGGGTCTGAACTTATCAATTGAACTATCCATCCGATGTTTTATCTTGAAGACTTACATCGGAGTGGAGTTTCAATGAGTTCTCAAACCTTGTTAGTGAGTCCATCTCATTCCTTATGACATCCAGTCACTTTTTGTGATTTAGTGAGCCAATCGCCTCTTGATAAGAGGTAGATCCCTAATATCCCGATGGAGTGCATAAGAATATTTCTTTTCAATTTGAAAAAAAAAATATCGAGGAATTCTTCCACGCTTGGTCCTTGGGATCCTGGGACCTTCATTATTTGTCTTGCCTATGTAAGAAATCCCTCCCCCTTTCTATAAGAGGTATGGGACCAGGAGTTTCTTCCCCTTTCTCTAAGAAGTGTGGAACCCTGATTAAGAAGAGAAGATTACTCCCACTATCCATTTGAGGTGGGATCCTGAACATGAGGACTAACTGCATGTTTAGGAATAACTCTCCTCAATAATTAGAGATTGAAGACGAATCTCATTCTCCTTGACAGACAAACCTTCACCATTCTTACCAAATAATGTATGTGTACCATCCTCGGTGACTTAATAAGAATTCAAATCCTCCCCCTCACCGAGAGGTGGTTGAACGTCTTATTGTAACGCATACAAATTGAGGTCCTTTTAAATTTCACCAAATGTTAAGAAACTCATCCTTAAGGAAACCGATATTGCGGGAGTTTGATTCGTGAAAGAAAATATTCATGATCTCGATTGGTTCAAAGAATTCTAATATTCCATCCCAATTGAGTCATATTACCGCTATAGGGTATATGAACACGTCAAGTACCTAGTAGCGGCGAGCTAGGAGGTATACATACCTATATCATGAATATATAGCTCCATGATATGCTTTCACATTCATGTACCGTAGATGTCTAGAATGAATGAACACTAAGAAATTCGATGTCCTCGAAACCTTACAAAAAGATTTCCTAGTGCTTTACTAGCTAGACATAACTCACATTGTGTAACTTAAGCCCAGTGAGTTAGTCTTAAAAGACCATCTTTAACTAGTTTGTTAAATCTATATTAACCCTTATGGTCAAAATGAGCATGTCTAAAATAGATTTGAAAATAGGACAAGGATGAAAGATGTTCTATTTCGTCCAAAAACATTGAAAACACATTTCAATGGGACATGGCCAAACAGATCACCATGTCACACGATATCTAAGACATCCGGACGAAGATTAAAAAGAAAACTAATATGAGGAACAGAAGTCACAAGGAAATATCGCACCCCAAGTGTACAGAGGGTATCGTGAAAAGACAACGTAGTCCCTTCAAGGAGCTTCAAATGGTTCGTCCTTAATTCAAGGACAACTTTTTCACTGTCGTTATTTAAAACGATAATTTGTGAATCCACCGGGTAGTAGTGAAAGTTCACAAAAATCAACTCAATCCTGAACTATGTACTTGATTTCTCCCGTATCTACAATACACTAAGGATCATAGTTAGCAACAAATGTTTGAGAGCACACATATTATCCAGAAGTAACTGTGGAAGGAGGTACTTTAATCGACTTAGGACAATCCCAATCATAAGATTCCTAGTTTCCACAGTCACAGCACTCATATGTCCTATATGTTTCTCTTTATTTCCTTAGCCTGTTTCCCTTTCGCAATACCAACCTTAGGTCTAGAACCTTATGAGGGAATGGATCCGGACAAACCTGATGCTAAGCTAATCCTATGCGTACTCAACAGTGGGGTGACTTTTAATTCCCCTACTAGATCGACATTGATGCAATACGACGAAGTATAACATCTTGATCGATCTATTCTCGAACCACTTTTGGTATGCTTTTAAGTTTTGTAAATACTATTCACTGACAGTACCATCTTTGCCATCCTATGAGACCTAGAACCTAATGAGTGTCCTAACATTCCTCATTCATGCAGAAGAAACTGAATCTTCCGACATTATATATCATAGTAAGTGCTATCAAGTTCTTTATTGGTAAACAAATTACCAACTATATTTTAATTGCCATATCTAAAAGTATATATATTTTGTAAAGTGGACATTAGGCATATTTTCAAATAATTAAATTATCAAAAAACTCCATTACCCATGTCGCATGATCGAAAATTTTACTAAGCTCATAATCATCTCATACATGCATGAATTAGAAGTTTTAATAATTTAATTATCACGTTTTTCCATAAAAATAAAATTTATGGAGAACATCATGGTTAAACTAATTAACGTTTTAGAAATGTCACAAAGATATCCAGCTTTATGTAAACCAAATTTACATAAAGTTGTC
The DNA here is from genome assembly GCA_029747015.1 of Carnegiea gigantea. Classification (NCBI taxonomy): domain Eukaryota; kingdom Viridiplantae; phylum Streptophyta; class Magnoliopsida; order Caryophyllales; family Cactaceae; genus Carnegiea; species Carnegiea gigantea. The sequence goes on along the minus strand of JAKOGI010001013.1, from coordinate 318,635 downwards.
TCGTTATATATAACTACTAATATGTCATCTAGAACTTTTTCAATGACATATCAAGCATGAAATTTAGATTATTATATAAAACGCATTTATATAATAAAATGAATCTATATTGCGAAACATATTCGAATAATAACATGCTACAAAAAGGTTCATAAAATGCGCAAATAGCATTATATAAAACACATTTATATAATTATATATAACATGAAACTTATTCAAATGTTACTCGCAAATTATAAAACACATTTATAATATTACGAATTTAAATTTCATAAAACCAATTCATAAAACACCGCTATATTACACAATTAGCAGGTAACATGAAACGAATCCACATTCATTAATTTGGGTAAGGAAAAAGCGCTAAAACCATTAGCAAGTTTACTAGAACCCATGTAGTTCATATATATATAACACATTTATATAATACTAGTAATTGGTGAGTGACATGACACGTATCCATGTAATCAAATGCAACATACTTTGTAACATGAAATATATCCAAATATTAGTCACAATTAATCATACATAGAACAGATCTATATAATATTAGAATTTGATTGAAACAAGTTCATAATAAAGCTTACAAATTATATAAAACGTATTCATATAATGTTGCAAACTTAAATTTCACGAAACAAATTTATAAAATAATTAAATACCCTATATATCCAAATAATAGCATGAAACTTGTTCATGTAAAACTTAATGAGTCATTTTGTTAACTACAACAATGACAGAACAATTAGCTGATTTATAATTGCTCATGTTTTGCATAAAATTATTAAATCATGAAGCATATTCATGTGACGGGATATCATATAAAACATATTTCTATAATGTAACTTATGAAACATATTCATTTACCTGACGAAGGGGATATTTATATTACATAGATATTTATTGAGTTCGAGTAAAACAAATTTACGTCATATGCACTAATTTTATATATGAAACAAATTCATATAATGTTAACCCAATGGATCAATAACAAGTTATTCGGTCAAGAAAATATCAAGTTGATGCATATATAAAGTGAATTTATATATGACATTAAACATATTAATGTTTTTATAATGAAATCATGCATTCAGGATTAAAACTAATTCGAAACCTTAATTCAACAAATGAATTAACTGCATAAAAGTTTATCAACTTGAATATCATTATAATTCAATTAAAAATCATGCCATGACTAACGATAATAATTAAATAACAATGACTAAAAAATAATTCGATCCAAAACAGTTGAAAAATAGCCTGACCCATATCATTGAAATATGACAAGAAGCAAACCGGTCCGAAAAGAAAAACGGTTCAAAAAAAAAAAAATTGGGCCAAAAAAACGGCCCACTAAACCGGGCCTCCCCTTCTCTTTTATTTGATAATACAACCTAAATAAAGGGGGTTTTAAGGGCTTTGCTTTAACTCTCTCTCCCCTCTCGGTCTTTTTCTGCCAGCCGAGCCCTTTCTCTCTCCTGCTAACTCTTAACCTCTCTCTCCTCTCTCTGCATCTCGACGCCTCAGTGCCATGATTGTGGAGCACCGAGCTCTACCCAGCACCCCTGCCTCCTTCCATTTCACGATGGTTCTGGAATCTATAACCGCCGACCTAGGCCCTAAATCACGCCCAAATGATGCTTGGCCACCGCCCCCACCGGTGCTAAAAGTGCTCATAACCTTCGATCCACACCAACCCGATGAGAACCGACACCATCACCGTGTAGATCGGCCAAAATCGAGTCTGGTGGTGCCGCCCACGCGTCCAACATGCCACTGAGGCGGCGGCGCATGGGTACACACGCCTCCAAGGACGGCGGTTTTCGCGGGTTGTGTAGATCGGCGTATGTGGGTGCCGAACCGAGGAAGAAGGAAGTAAAACTTACCTTCGTCGGCAGTGCGTGACACACACGCGCCACCCCTCACGGTCTTCTCTGATGGGTAAACACGGTTTCCTTTTTCTCTAACCCTGTCTCCTCTTTTTTTTTTTTTTTTTTTGGTTGGGTAATTCGGTGGCGGTCAGCGAGGGCCATCGAGGCCTCGCGGGGTTCGCCGCCACCGCTGCCACAAAGGCATCGATGGTAGAGACAAACTGGGTGGTAGACCACTAAGGTCTATACCGCTGCCTTGCTAGGGTTAGGTTTTCGGGGTAGGGGGGTTAGGGTCTCGGGTCCCCTTCCCTCAGTTCCTCCCCCTTATTTTATTTTATTTTATTTTATTTTTAGTCGAGGTCGAGTTTCTGGCAGAGAGGAAGGAGGGTTAGGATTTTGGGTCTGCGGTTTGACAAACGTGTGGGTCTAAGACTAAATTACTCCATGTTCAATCGCATGTACCAAGAATTACATACGACAGACACTTACATGATTTAAACTTCGATTAAAGGTTTGAGTATTTAGTCAATCATCATCATGAAATACATGCTTAAAACAACTGCACAATTGTAAATAAACATGCTTTCTGGACCGTCATGAACTAATCATGAAAATTAGGTTTAATTGATTGCTTAAAACCATAACTTCAGTTTGGCCTAATCATACTCAATTGTAAGATTATGCCTTTCAGAACGCACACAACATAAAGCCATGTCTAGACTGATTGATAATAACGTGAGCATGTTCATGATTAGCAGACTCTAATATGTTCATGATAGTAAATCTGCAGTTTCTAATACGTTCTGGGCATCATCATAACATGAGCACGCTTCTGATTTTAGCAGTTTCCATAATCACGAAAATTAAGCAAATTAAACGAATAAAAATAGCATGCTTTTAACGAATCAGTTTCAGCAGATTTATTAATCTTTTAATCGGGACTAATCCGAATAGTTTAGGCTCTGATACCACTGTAGGATAAAGTAGGACTAACTTGGATGCGGAAATGTACTGACGGTAATAGTCCACGATACTAAAGAATACCAATCACGCCAATAATAATACCAAGCGGCTACTAGAGTCGCTTTAGGGTTTCACGTCCTAAACCCGAGAACTCGATAGATGGTACTTCAGCCATGAGAAAGAAGTAGGAGAATATTGGAGATATAATATTCGAATCATGGCGTCTACAAAGGCTAGCTCCCTTAAACCCCTTTATATAGGTTAGGGGGTAGCAAGGGTTGTCACCCTAGGTGACTTAAGTGGCCGTCGGGCCTAATCTCATTAGACCCGTCCAACACTCCCTATGGCAAAGGCAATAAAGAGTCACAGAATCAAATTGCCATAATCGATATCATAGAGCAGAGGGGCCCAACAGATTACAGACCCATATCAAAATCACAATACAGAATAGCGCTATTGCTGCAAGTCGATCCATGGGCCCAGTGCGTACCTCCACTAGATAAGGCAGAAAACATAGCCCAAAAACAAAACCTATAACCAAAATATCAAATCACACAAAATAATACCTAGTCAAGTTAGCCAATAAAGAATAGCAATGCAAAATCAAGCAAATAATTTAGCATACGAAAAACCGTGTACTTCTATACTTAAATCACCATTGCCAATCATCTTAGAAAATCATCGTTCAACAAGGGGTTACTTTGCACACGTAGCGGCGAAAACATGGCATAATCACACTTATTCAATATTAGTTCAAAATACAACAATCTGATCAAAACCATAGCATGCCAACGCGGTTCACATTATCAAGTTACCAAAAGGATTTAACGAACAACATTTTGGGCACAAAATACTAGAGGAGTATTACACCACTTACCTGAACCACTAGTCAGAGGGTCAAAACCTAACAGCCTGAATGTCCTACTACCCCTAGGTACACAGACATGTGCACAAATGAGAATCATAATCAAACTCCAATCTTACGCCATTGCTAATGTGGGGCTAAAAATAATAGAATCTTATAGGGGATGCCTACTTTGGTTGGATTACTAATAGGAGATACAGAGGTGGATTGTTGACAGGTTAAGGTGAAAGTTTTAGAGTTTAGGAAAAGCTCAGAAATATGACCACACAAAGCCAGGTAAAAATACATATGGACATTGATTTTCAATCCGTTCGTGCTACCACCGTGATAAGCCAAGGTTTTTAGAAAAACTCACAGGATTTGTAAATCCATGGATAAGTATGGCAATTAAAATATACTAGAAACCACCATGGTATAAAATATAGTAGATTTATAGCAACAAAAGTGGATTTATGAAGACCAAATTTAATTGAGGGGTTGAAGAAATGGTTTGAAGGATTCAATATTTAGTTTTAAGAATATGCCTTTGGCAATTAAAGCAACCAACATGGTAATATCATACAAATCACACCGCAAAAATACTTGACGTTAGAAGTGATTGAGTCAATTTTAAAAGGATTTGCCAAACCTTTGACATGTTACTGATTAAGTCCTTGCTCTTTAAAAGAAACACAATAAAGCAAACACCATAAAACATAGCATTGTGGAGACAATTAATTAGGGCCAAGTATTCGTGGTAACAGCATCGATTTTATCAGGCAAAAGTGGCGGCGATTAATAAGAATCAATCAAAAGAGAAAGGAGTTCATGCATCCGGACAGATGGGCAAATTACAACTAAGGATTTCGCAGGTAACTAATCACAGTGTGGATGATCACCAATATGGATTTACGGATAAGGGTATTTTATTGGAATAAGAAAAAATTCATGGAGATCATTGGATACAGTAAACGGGCTGTGAGAGTTAAAAATTTACGGAGCGAGTATGCTTCCGAATATTGAGAATTAACACACTAATCGATGATAGAAATGAGCTACTTAAATTAAATGAGGAGGAAAATTCGAGCACGCTACCTTAGGGTTCTTCAGAGATGAATTTTCCCTTCTGCTCTATCTCCTCCTTTTCCTTTTGACTGAGAGATGCAGAAATTACGTTGTTTTTTGAGGAGGTAAAATAAATAGAGAGACCTAGGGTTAGGGTTACGTAGCCAACAAGTTGTCAAAAGGAGACTATTAAATATCTAACAATCATTTGCCTGAGCATGAGAAACTCTTTTTTTTAAATTAAAAGAAAAATGGGCATCACATCCTTCAATTTCCTCATTCGGAAAAGTTTTGTCCTCAAAACTTCCCAGAATGGTCAAACAAAAACGGGTACTTATTCAGCATCTTTTCTTCCAATTCCGAAGTTGCTTCCCTCTCCATATGGTTGGTCCACCGCACCTCAATACATGGAATCGTACATCTCCTTAGGACCTGGAGCTTCCGGTCAACAATACGTAGAGGTTGTTCTACATATGACATATCTTTCTGGACTGCTACCTAATAAAATTCAAATTTGACTCTTTTTGAGCCCTGTCCTTGATTCTTTTCCCCTTATTTCCCCTTTAATATTGTGGGATTTGACCAAGTTTTGTCCCCTCCAAGCCTATTTTCTTCTTTTAATCACTTTTCAGCTCTTTCGCAGGTATTTGCTAAGTTTTTAACGGAAGGGGAGCAGCTAAATGTGTAAACAAGGCAATGCAAGAGCAAAGAAGGTCACTAGGAGGCCCCAAGGGTGGCAAGAGGGCAGGAAAAAGCAAGAGTTCAAGGTGCAGGGGAGTCGACAGCCGTCGCATAGTCAACGGCAACGCCCTATAGAAGAGCAGCAGAATTCCAAGACGTAGCGACGGCCACCCGTCGCCAACATCATGACTTCCCTACCAGGCGACAGCCAGGCCATTGCCAACCCGATGGCCATTGCCTGGGCCCCATGTTTTTCCCTTTTATTCCTAATCGTCTTATTTTTAGGTGGTTATGTGATTTTTGCTAGGAGAAAACCTCTCAAAACACTTTTAGGGTGAACTTTTAGGGTTAAGTAGGATTTGATTGTTGGTTTATGGTTGAATTAAAGATTGTTCAAGATGCGGATTTCACAATCGATTAATCTAAGTTTGTTCTTCATTTCTCTTTCCTTTGTGGTTATTCTTTTAGTTTTCTTTCTTCCTCATGAGATTGGATTTGAATGTCGAACTTGTTTTACACAATATGATTAGATGCTAAATTCTTAATCTTGGACTGGGAGTAGCCCCTATTATGTAAAGTTAGATCATGTTCTAGGTTTTTGCAAATTGTGCCGATAGTTGTGATTTGAAATGTCACTTAATACGCTAAGTGTTAGATGAATTGCTCAAAAGAGATATATTCATGATTCTTAACTAAGGTTTAGGAGATCAATCAAAGTAGAATCCTCTACCTAGAGCGGCCTTGTAAGCGTTTGAGCATCATAACATGAGAATAGTTAGGGGTTCAATTGGGTATAGTGGGTTACTCAATCTTGTGGTTTTGTTGATTCTAGTTTCATGCAAATAAATAATTAGGATTGATCAACCAGTCTAATGACCTTTGAGAGAAGGCATAGATGTACTCTAACTTGTAACTATTCCATTTCAGTCATTTATGTTGGCAGATTTACATGACCTAGTCTATAATCTAAAAGAGCATAACAAGTGCGGTGAATCCCAATCTAAGACATTTGTGATTATTGCATGGGACACTTACATTAGTTCTCAGCAGATTAGAACTGCGACTTTGCATGAATCGACTAGAGTGATCTTTTGCCTGAATTGAGTGCTGTAAGCCGAATTCCGTGATTGCAAATGAGTTCCTTGTGGACATGACCCGTACTTGCCGTTTCTAGCTACAACTAGCATTGTGCACGTGCGGTAACATTTTAAGACAATAAGTTTTTGGCAACGTTACCGAGGAAAGCAAGTACTCCCCCTGGGCAAGACAGCTAAGTTGAGAGCGAAAATCACTTCCTTTTCTCAACGAGGCGATGAGTCGTTGTATGAGGCATGGGAAAGGTTCAAGGACCTTCAATGCCAATGCCCCCACCATGGACTATCCGACTGGCTCTTAATCCAAGCCTTCTATAATGGATTGAACCAGTCACTGAAGATGTCTGCTGATATCGCAGCTGGCATGCGCACTTATGGGGAAGTCGATTGAGGCTGCAAGAGCCTTATTGGAGGAGATGGCCTCCAACGGTTATCATTAGTCTAGTGACAGAGCGGCTCCGAAGAGGACCGGTGGAGTCTATGGAGTTGACGCCATGGACTTGCTTGCCAGCAAGGTCGATGCTCTAGCACAGCAGTTTAACAGGCTTGGCACTCCTTCTTCGGGGAGTTTAGTGGGAAGCTCTTCAGGTGCAATATTTGAAGTTGCGGCTCTTTGTGAGATTTGTGGCATTCAAGGGCACGCTGCTTTCGAGTGTCACACTACTTTCCAGGGCGTGGAACATGGCAATGCTTTGCAAAATTTCAACTCATACCTACTACCACAAAACAACCCCTACTCAAACACACACAACCCTGATTGGAGAAATCATCTTAATTTCTCCTACCGCAATAATACCCCCTTTCCACCCAATACCTCTCAACCTTAGCCCCCTTGGTTTTCAATATCAAGCACCCTACAATCCATCTCCCCAACAACCACCTCCGCACCTAAGTTCAACTTGGAGAGCCTTATGGAGTGGTTTATAGCGATCCAAACCAACACTAATGAAGTTCTTGGTGAGAAAATTAATCAGTTGAACTCGAAGTTGGATTCCATGGCCTCCCATCAAAAGGTGATGGACACCTAAATTGTACAGATCGCTCAACAGGCCAGCAGTTTGTCCCAACTGTAGGGGCAACTACCAAGCCAGCCCAAGGCTAACCCTAGGGTTCACATCAATACTGTTTATATGAGAGACGAGGGGTTTGTGGAGAGTCCTGTTATGGTACTTCAGGAAGTGGCTAAAGTTTCTATTTTTCTAGGAACAACAAAATTGAAGAAGGACGGGGCTCCGAATCAAGAAGAGAAAGGTCATCAATCTCCTCTAGTCCGACCTTATCAGCCTCCTGTTCCCTATCCTCAAAGGCTGGCGTGATCAAAGCTTGAACCCGAGATGGTTCGATTTCTTGATTTGCTAAAAAAGGTGAGCGTTAATGTCCCCTTCTTGGAGATTTTGAAAGAAGTACCATCATATCTGAAGTTCCTAAAGGGGCTTCTGTCCGCGAAAGGTGAGCCCGAAAAAGTTTCAGTGGCTATCCTTAACGAGTTGTGCAGGCCCCTATCAAAGCTGCATGATCCTGATAGCTTCTCTATCCCGTGCTCCATAGGGGATATGTCGATTGAGAGAGTCCTATGCGATTTGGGCACAAGTGTAAGCTTAATGTCTCTCTCTGTCTGCAAGAAACTGAAGTCGCTAGAACTGGAACCCACAACCACATCTATTCAGTTCACTGATTGCTCCATCAAGCAACCTGTAGGCATCCTGGAAGATATCCTAGTTGAAGTGGGTAAGTTTCTCATCTCCTGTGACTTCATAGTTTTAGATATGGATGATGACTCCTCAATTCCTATTATCATAGGAAGGCCATTGTTAGCAACCATGGGCGTTGTGATTGATGTGCCCATGGGGAAGATGTCATTTCAGTTATGTGGAGAGAAGATTAATTGTTGTTTTCCCCCTCAAACCCCCATCGCCCCTCCAATTAGAGAAATACCCACATCCCCCAACGCCTCTACTTACGCCTATGAGATTCATGGAGTAAATGGGGATGGGATAGCCCAAAGGAATTCTTATGCTTTTGAGATACCTCCCCCAGCCTGTGCCAGTTCTGAAGGCCCCATTATTCATCGTCGGGGGTGATCGATGATGCTTTACCGTAGGAGTTCCCTTCAGTTCGCCTCCCCCATCACCATCACAAAATACTTAAGGTAAAGGTCAAGCTCGGGACCTAAATAAGCATTGCCTGGGAGGCAACCTAAGATTTATTGTTTAAAAAAAAAACAGTGAAAAACACCCCCAAAAAAAGAGAAAAAGATGAGTCAAAAACAAAACTTTCTAAGTGAACAGTGCCCAGGCGATAGTCAGGCAATCACCTGTACGACGCTTGCTGCTTGGGCTTTAGGGTTTTGGCCCTTGCTTCTCGGGGGTAGTGACAGCTGGACATCGCCAACGCGACAGCTTGTCGCCTAAGTGGCAACGACTGTCGTGACCTCATGTCCTTCTTCTTTGCTTCTTCTTTTTCTTCTTATTTTCTTCTCCTTTCCTTCTTCCCTCTCCATTTCCTTCCCCCTCGATGATCCCTTTCTTTGTCTACCTGTGTCCTCCCCACCCCATTCCACCATCAACCTCACCCTCTCCTCTACCAAATTTTGCTTTTTTTCCCATCAAATCCTTCATTCTTTTCATCTTTTCCTCCATAAACTTCCATCAATTCAGCCTTCTCTTCCCCCATTAACTCCATCTCTCTACTCATAAACCCTAACCTCAAAGTTCCTCTCCCCGAATTCCGGTGCCCTCATGGTGTTTTCCGGCCATCTTCTTGCCGGAATGCAACTCTCCTCCTTCTCGCCTCTCTTTTAGCCGCCATATTATCCCTTCTTCCCCCCCCACTTTTTCTCTCTACAAGTTTCACCACCATTGAAGCTTGAGGAGAGAGAAAGCTTCATCTTTTGGGCACATTTTCACACTTTGGTGCTCTAATCACTAGTGGTACCTTGAATTTCACACCTTTTTGTGTGGTTTTTGGGTTATTTAAGAGTTTGTACCAATTTGAGGTTTAAAGCTTGTGGCGTTCGCTTGAACCATGGGAAAGAAAACCACCGTGTCCGGGCCTACACCTACCGAGGCACCAAAGCATGCTAGAACAGGAGCCTCCTCCCCAGCTGCCGCCAATGCACCTCCAAGCCGGGCCTATGCGACCTGAGGGAATCGTCCTCCTCCTCATGTGTTTAATAAATACAAAGTTCATTTTAGCAATCATAAAGACATTGCTCGTTTTGATTCAGTTGCTAGTGGATGAATTATCAAACCTAAGTATATGGATGTTGATATGTTGAGGAGTCTTGGGTTATGGGATAACTTGCATGCGTTGCTTAAGGTTGCGAGGTGGGTGGAGTTCATGACTTTAGATAAGCTCATGTATAAGCGCCTTTGTTAGGAGTTTTTAAGCTCCCTTAAGGTGGATTGGACTACCCTTTATGAAAACCGGCCTTTACACATCAAAGTTTGGTTTTTAATCGATTGTTTGAGGCCAACCTTGCGGAGTTTGGCTACCGATTGCATCTTCTTCATGGTGGGGTTTGGACTGTTGGTCATGAGAACTTTAATGTCCAAGATTTTTAGTGTGAGATCACCTATAATAAGCGTACCTTGGTCACTGATAACCATGGGTTTCAGGTGCCTTATAGCACTAATGGCTTCAAAGCTAGTTCCATTTGCAACCCCACCCTTAGGTACCTTTATAGATTGATCACCAACACTGTTTTTTCCAGACATGAGAGCCAAGGTCGGGCTCGTTTGAGTGAATTTTTCTTGTTGTATTGTATTGTCAAGGATGAGAACTTTGATACGGGGGCCTTCCTTTTGCATCAATTACTCTCCTAGGCTTCCCCCAAATCCCCTATTACATGTGGCGGCCTCATCATGGCCATTGCTTATGCATGGGGTTTGGAAGCCTAAGTCACGGCTGTGACCCCTTTGTTCTTGGGAGGCCAGCTTAATTTGGCCACTTGCATTCAGATGGAGATATTTAAGATGTAAGGTGGCCATGTTTTCGTCAACCATCATGGCCAAGCTCTTCTTCCCCTCCTAAACTCCACCAAGACAAATTGTACGGATGCCTCCAATTGTGTCTATGATGATGATATTTGTGTGGAGTTTGATAAGGAGCGAGCCCAACCCCAAGGTGGGAATGTTGGAGGGAGTGTTGGTGGTAGCAGAATGAAGGATGTAGTAGGGGGTTCCAGGGCAGTACCCCCTAAGGAGGAGATGTATGAGCCTCCATTGACTAGGAGCCGCGTTGAGGCAAGCTCCTCGGGCTTCAATGAAGCCTAATTCTATCAATACGTGGACGACCACTTCTCCCGCCTCAACCTGAGGCTCGATGCAATTGATGAGCGGCAACAGCAAGCCGCTCAAGATCAGAGTGAGATGCTTCGATGACAGATGGGGTTTGATTGTTGACAGCGTAACTTGGCGCACCATGTATATTATGCATACCAGCATTATGGTTAGCCCTACCCTTCACCTGAGTGGAGGCCTAGCGGCCCCCCCGGCACATATTGATTGGTGTGTGAGTCCCTTTCCCCTTTCTCATTGCTCTTTTTTGTTGTTTATTCATTGGGGACAATGAAATGTTCAAGCAAGGGGGAGTGGGTTCTTTCTTGATATATTTGAGGTGCATCTTGAGGTTTGGGATTGTGTTTTGGGGATGGGTTAATGTAGTGTACATATATATTTGCATATAGCATAATTGCATACATATTCGCATGATTAAGACGCATTAGTCGCATTTTCATTTTAGTTTATTGAGCATGTAGTCTAGTGCGTTTAGGATAAATATTTGCATCACAAAGGAGACTTGTTCGAGTTAGGCACGCATAAACTTCCAAGGTAATCCTTATCCCCTTCTCTTCATTATCCTTTATGCTCTTTATTGCTCTTTTAGTTAGCTTGATTGCTTTCCCAAAAAAAAAGAAACTCATTTTGGCTGTGAAAACCCCTTTAATGATGATGTTCAAGGGACGGTGGCTCGGATGGATTATTATGGCAACTTATGGCAAATGAAATTTGATTGGGGCCAAGATCTTGTGAAATAGTTGTGAAAATGTTGTGATTGTTGGGCTTTTTGTGTCTGTGTATTTGCCCCTGCAAGTTGCTTTGATATGAAATGGTTGAGCTGTAATTATTGGCTAACATTTTGAGCTAGTTTTGGATTGTGGCAGGAGAGACCTAGTGAGACTTTTGAGCCTCATTGACCATGCAATATACATGTTCTCAAACATCCTTCATAAATGTTCAACCCGCTTCTTGTGTGCATCTCTGGAACTTGGCTTGACTTTCTACAAAATTACATTTGTCTTGTGTTTATTGTTGATATGATTAAGGCATTTGTTTGACTTTTAACTCACAAGAGCCAAAAAGCCACCTTTGTGTCTATAATCCCTTTGCTAAACAGAACAATCCTATCCTATGCCAAGTTAGTAGAGCAAGAATATGAGTCGTGTTGATTTGGGGAGTTATGCTTGTGGTTGCACCCTAGTGGATTGTTTTAACTGCTTTTAAGCTTTATAGAATTGGGAGTTTTAATTTCTCTATGATCTATGCCATTCATCTCTCTTTTCCTTTCACGGGGAAAAAAAAAGTAAAAAAAGGAAAAGAAAGGGAAGAAAAAAAAGAAAAAAGGGGTTCATATGACTAAAATGGTTGGCATATGAATTTCTGTTCAAAAGGCAAAAAGGAAGTTTTACTCCCTTTCCTTGTTGTTACGCTTTTGTTGGGAATAGTAGTGGTAATTATATGATGGTTTGGAGTTGTTTCGATTTCTCTCTACTTGGTATTTAGCTCCTCATATCTAAATTGTGATCATCCCCTTCCTTAGACTATGACCCTGCTACAACCCTCGAAAAGCTCTCATGATTAACATTTGAGCATTTGACTTCACTGATGGAGAATTGAGAATCTCGCCAAGCCAATGATACTCTATTTACATGAAGGGTGATTTTGAGTGATCATACCTACCCTAAACTGAAGAGAGGAGTGTTTCCAATTCCACCCCTATAGCGAGGGCCTACCATTCTAACTAGCTCACTAATAATTTAGGGAAATTATGCATTTCTAAGCGATTCAATATGGGGTTTCTACTCTTGCACTAGGTCCAATGATTTGCACCCTAGCACATGTGCATAATAATGCGGTGAATCCCAATCTAAGACCTTTGTTATTATTGAATTAGACAGTTACATTAGTTTTCAGCAGACTAGAACTGCTACTTGGCATAAATCGACTAGAGTGATACCGTCAGGGGGAATGATACTGTCAAACTCAAGGATCTCAAAACGGTCCATCAACAAGCCAATTATACTAATACTATCCTTCATACCATAGCCGACCAGTTAAATCATGTTTCTTTAAGGATAGAAGAGACCAACAGAGTAGTAAAAACTTCTATCCCCAGCACTAGCTATATTGATACCATTTCCAAGCCTTTCTTTAAGATAGATATCATCCCAAAAGAAAATGAAGATTCTTTTAAAAAGGCTTTTGCCAATAGTCATTTCCTAAAGATCATTTCAGACAAAATCAAAGAGTTAGACACTTCTCTGAAAGAAAAGTCCATGACTTGCCTTGACCAAATATGTCAAAATCAAAGCTCAGAAACCTCATCTTCAGAAGGGGAAGATGACATAAGCAGTACTAGTGAAGAAGCTTTAAATGTCATAGAAGAAGCCTTCGAAGACTCTTCGCCCCTTGCCATAAACAAAATCAGAAATTAGACTCAGGGTACTACAAGAAACTATTACCCTAGACCTATTCCCCCAGATCTCTAATATGAAGAAAGTGGAAGCTTTACTACTTCTTACTTTAATGGAGACTCTATTTACCAATGGAACGTAGATGGCAAGTCTGAGCACGAATTCTTGAACACCCTACAAGAAATGACAATGGCCGTCTCTGCTTATAAAGCCAAAAAATTTACCGGTTCACAAGCAGCTACCGCCTTAGTAATAGGTTTTGCTGGCCAGTTAAAATATTGGTGGGATAACTTCCTTGACAATTATAATAGGACAAAAATCCTCAACCATACCTATAAAAAGACGAATGAACATGGTGTTGAAATTGAAGAAAGCGATGCGACTGAAGTCCTCAGTTACACCATTACCATACATTTTCTAGGAAATCTAAAAGAAGAACAAGCAGCTTCTAAAACAATTCTTATTAACCTTCGTTGTCTAACCCTTACCGATTATAGATGGTATAAAGATGTCTTCCTAACAAACGTTCTCAAATGAGAAGATGGTACTTAAGACTTCTGGAAAGAAATATTTATTGTTGGATTACCTAAACTCTTCGGAGAAAGAATCCTCAATAAATTACGCTAGAATTTTGGTACCAGTGAAATCCCCTTTGGATTATTAACATTTGGGCAAATCTTTGGTATTGTAAAAACTAAAGGATTAAATCTTTGCAATGAGATTAAACTACGGTCCAAATATGGATCAGAAAGAGCACAGTCTTGTAAAGAGATAGGTACTTTCTGTGAAGCATTTGGTATTACCAAAATTGAAGCACCCTCAACAGCCGCAAGAGAATTCAAAAGAAAAAGGCTCAGTGTAAAATCAGAAGACCTCAGAGGCAGCCCAAGCCTTTTATTAAAAAGGAATAGCCCATCCCCAAAAAGAAACAACCCAACAAAAAGAAAAAGACCCTTATCTGCTACAAATGTGGTAAAATGGGTCATAAAGCCTTCCAATGCAAAACAGAACAAAAGATCAATGAGTTATTCTCTGTAGAACTAGGACTCCAGAAGAAGCTCCTAGCCCTTCTAACAAAAGATGCTTCGGATTTAGATAAAGAAGAAGAATACTATTCAAAATCAAGTGAGGACTCCGAATATGAAACTTTTCCTATTCTGTCTCTGAATATAATCACTAACAAATCCTAAAAGGAATTTCTGCTTGATCTTATAGGGAAAATTTCTGATATTGACACAAAAAGAGAATACCTTGAAAAACTCAAAGGTATTATCCTGGATGAAGAAGATAGGACTCGTAAATTTGAATTAGGATCCTCATCCTCCTCTATCTCTCAAATTTTTGAACGATGCCCTATTCCCAATCCTTACCAACAAATTGCTACCAAGCAACTCTAATATGAGGTTAACAACCTCAAAGCCCAAGTTCGTCTCCTCAAAACTGAAGTTGTTAGCCTTAAAGCTAAAGATTTAGAGATACAGGCTAAGCTCGCCATTCTGGAATCAAATAAAGGCAATCCCTCTAGTGCTCCAAGCCTTGATTTTGACATTTCAAAAGTTTCTGCTATTGAGATTCCTGAAAATTAGTTTTTATAAACTATTTCACAAGTCATATTTTAAAGATGGTATTCAATTGTGAAACTTGTAGTTAATGACTTCTCAATTAATATAGTTTTGGTTTGCTCTGCTATCAATAAGGACTACTGTATTAATTGAGAATCATTCCTACTGAGTATTGCGAACAAAGAAGAGAATATTTAGCTAGTGCTAATGGTGAACCATTAAGCATTCGGTATAAGCTCAACAAAAGTTATATTCAAAATGATGGTTACTGTTTCAAAAATATTTTCCTCATTGTCGAAAACATTACAAATGATGTTATTTTAGGAATACCATTTCTGAGACAAATTTACCCATTTTATGTTAATAAAACTGGTGTTCATACTAAAATTATGAGAAAACCCATAATTTTGGTATGAACACCAGCTTCATTAACATAAAATGGGTAAAAATGTTTTTTGCCAAAGGTTCTTTGTATGAGAGGTTTGTAGCTGAGTTATTGAATCCTTTTCCTTCAAATTCACAGGAAACAATTCTCTTACAAATTGAAGATAAAAAACCACAGTTTTCACTCCAAAACTTCTCAAATAGGATGAGATTACTCTTCCAGATGAGATCGAATTACGAAAACCCTAACAACCTGTACCAATAAAAAGAAGCGATATCGATCAAGTTATAGAAGAACTTGATGTCAGGTTATTCTTAAATTTCGATCTTTATCTATTCGTGACGATCCTTCCATACCTGGACCCTTAAATGGATCGAGATCTCAGGGAACACATAAAGACAGAATGGATCAAAGGCATGGAATGCCTCCGGGTCAGTTTTCTTTTCTTTCTTTGGTTTCTCACGTTTACTTTCAAACAAGGAATCCCAAATGTCTATACCATTCCTAGTATTCATGTTCAAACAAATCTTCTCAAAACTTGGCATTTTACAAATGGTTCTAGCATTTCCTCCATTCATCCTCCACAAGATGACATAAAAATCTTTCTCCAAGGTGAACCCATTCTGGCTACACCTTTTTGAAAAGGCCCAGAGGGGAATGATACCGTCAAACTCAAGGATCTCAAAAAGGTCCATCAACAAGCCAATTATACTAATGTTATCCATCATACCGTAGCTGACCAGTTAAATCATGTTTCTTTAAGGATAGAAGAGACCAACAGAGTAGTAAAAACTTCTATCCCCAGCACTAGCTATACTGATACCATTTCCAAGCCTTTCTTTGAGATAGATAGCATCCCAAAAGAAAATGAAGATTCTTATGTAAAGGATTCTGCCAATAGTCATTTCCTAAAGATCATTTCAGACCAAATCAAAGAGTTAGACACTTCTTTGAAAGGGAAGTCCGTGACTTGCCTCAACCAAACATGTCAAAATCAAATCTCAGAAACCTCATCTTCAGAAGGGGAAGATGACATAAGCAGCACTAGTGAAGAAGCTTTAAATGTCATAGAAGAAGCCTTTGAAGACTCTTCACCCCTTGCCATAAACAAAATCAAAAATTAGACTCAGGGTACTATAAGAAACTATTACCCTAGACCTACTCCCCCAGATCTCCAATATGAAGAAAGAGGAAGCTTTAGCACTTCTCACTTCAATGGAGACTCTATTTACCAATGGAACATAGATCCAAGTCTGAGCACGAATTCTTGAACACCCTATGAAAAATGACAATGGCCGTCTCTGATTATAAAGCCAAAAAATTTATCGGTTCACAAGTAGCTACCGCCTTAGTAATAGGTTTTGCTGGCCAGTTAAAATATTGGTGGGATAACTTCCTTGACAATGACACAAGGATAAAAATCCTTAACCATATCTACAAAAAGATGAATGAACATGCTGTTGAAGTTGACGAAAGCGATGCGGCTGAAGTCCTCATTCACACCGTTACCCTACATTTTCTAGGAAGCCCAAAAAAAGAACAAGCAGCTTCTAAAACAATTCTTATTAATCTTCATTGTCCAACCCTTACTGATTATAGATGGTATAAAGATGTCTTGTTAACAAACGTTCTCAAATGAGAAGATGGTACTCAAGACTTCTGGAAAGAAAGATTTATTGCTGGATTATCTAAACGCTTCGGAGAAAGAATCCTCAATAAATTACGCCAGAATTTTGGTGCCAGTGACATCCCCTTTGCATTATTAACATTTGGGCAAGTCTTTGGCATTGCAAAAACTGAAGGATTAAATCTTTGCAATAAGATTAAACTACAGTCTAAATATGGATTAGAAAGAGCACAATCTCGTAAAGAGATGGATACATTCTGTGAGGCACTTGGTATTACCAAAATTGAAGCACCCTCAACAGCTCGCAAAAGAATTCAAAAGAAAAGGGCGCAGTCTAAAATCAAAAGACCTCAAAGGCAGCCCAAGCCTTTTATTAAAAAGGAATAGCCTAAGTCCATCCCCAAAAAGAAACAGCGTAACAAAAAGAAAAAGACCCTTGTCTGCTACAAAGGTGGTAAAATGGGTCATAAAGCCTTCTAATGCAAAATAGAACAAAAGATCAATGAGTTATTCTCTAAAGAACCAGAACTCCAAAAGAAGCTCCTAGCCCTTCTAACAAAAGATGCTTCGGATTCAGATAAACAAGAAGAATACTATTCAGAATCAAGTGAAGACTATGAATATGAAACTTCTCCTATTCTGTCTCTGAATGTAATCACTAACAAATCCCAAAAGGAATTCCTCCTTGATCTTATAGGAAAAGTTTCTGATATTAACATAAAAAGAGAATACCTTGAAAAACTCAAAGGTATTATCCTGGAAGAAGAAGATAGGGCTCCTAAATTTAAATTTGGATCCTCATCCTCCTCTATCTCTCAAATTTTCAAACGATACCCTATTCCCAATCCTTACCAACAAATTACTACCACGTAACTTCAATATGAGGTTAAGGACCTCAAAGCCCAAGTTCGTCTCCTCAAAACTGAAGTTGTTAGCCTCAAAGCTAAAGATTTAGAGATAGAGGCTAAGCTCGCCATTCTGGAATCAAATAAAGGCAATCCCTTTAGTGGTCCAAACCTTGATTTTGACATTTCAAAAGTTTCTGATACAGAGGTTCCTGAAAATCAGTTCTTACAAACTATTTTGCAAGTCACATTTCAAAAATGCTATTCAATTGTGAAACTTGTAGTTAATGACTTCTTAATTAATACAGTAGCTCTTATTGATGGCGAAGCGGACCAAAACTATATTAAAGGAGGAATCATTCCTACTAAGTATTGTTTATATTGATGATGTTTTACTTTTTTCTAATACAATTGATCAGCACTTCAATCATTTATAAGTATTCTTACATGTTATTGAGAAAAATGGTTTAGCAGTTTCTGCCGTAAAAATGGCTTTGTTTCAAACAGAAATTAGGTTTCTTAGGCATGATATCTATCAAGGTACTATTAAACCAATTCTACGATCTTCAACATTAGCTGATAAATTTTCTGGTGAAATCAAAGACAAAAAACAATTGCAAAGATTTCTGGGTTGCTTAAATTATGTTTCAGATTTCTTTCCCCATTTACATCAATTATGTGCAGCTTTGTATCGAAGACTTAGTAAGAACCCAGTCTCCTGGACTGAAGAGCATACCAAAATAGTTGGACAAGTCAAAGAGAGAGGCAAGTCATTGCCATGTCTTAATATCCCTAATCCCTCTTCATTTATGATTATAGAAACAGATGCATCAGACATAGGATATGGTGATATATTGAAACAAAAGTTAGAGTCACAGTCGAATAAGCAATTAGTAAGATTTCATTCAGGTATCTGGCTTGGCCTGCAACAAAATTACTCTACTACTAAAAGGGAAATTTTATCAGTAGTACTCTGTATTTTAAAGTTTCAAGATGATTTGTTTTACAAAAAATTCTTACTTCGAATCGATTGCTAACTAGCAAAAGAAATTTTACAAAATGATGTTAAAAAATTAGTTTCAAACAAATATTTGCCCGATGGCAGGCAATTTTATCAGCTTTTGATTTTGATATTGAGTTTATCAAAGGTTAAAACAATTCTCTTCCTGATTTTCTTACTCGAGAATTCTTGCAAGGAAACTATGACAAAAAATCACTTCGGCAGAATCAAAATGAGTTCCAGCAAAGACAAAGGCAAAGACAAAGGCAGAGGGATCCGAAGAGCCGACGATTATCAGCTTCAAGTTCCCACACAAAATCAATTCCTTCCATTAACAAATTTTCCCCTGTTACCTTCCAAAACTGTTATCACCAAGCCAGCCACCAAATCAACCCAAGACAATACCTAGTTTGTTTGTCATACTGAACATTTATTTCTCACCAGCTATAAAACAATTCCCTCTCCTGACATTATCAAACCTCTCATGCAAAGAACCTTTGGCAAAAGCATTTTGCCACTGATGACCCTCAGAAAATACAACAATTCTATGAGCTTATCCTTGTTAACACTCGCTCAATTGACATCACCCACACCTTTGACAAAATTAAACATGGTTTCATTCTTTTTTCCAAATGTGTTATCTGTAATGTTTTAAGCACCCAACAATGGAAAAATCCTTTGAAGAAAAGAGTTTTTCCATACAATTTATTCCATAAATCTTTAATTACAATGGCTATAGGATGGCCTGGTATTGAGCATTCCTTTACCATCCTAAGATCCACTCTTGGTTCTTTAATTTCCACGACAACTATCCAAACACATTTCCTATCTGGTTTTACTACTGGTGGACATGGTTTGGATGCAGCACGACAATTCTTCCTAATGAAGCAAAGGAAGGATGGGATTTTTGGGAGAAGAACACCTCATCCCTTGAGCCATATACCAAGGAAGTACAATTCTTTCAAACTTTCAACATTGCTTGGATCATTAGTTGGGGGTATCGTTTACAAAATCATTTACTTAATTCATTTCTACTTTCCATGGTTCATGTTTATAAAATCAAGTGGTGGAATGAATACAAAACAAAGTTATGCAGTAAAGGGAACGTGGAGTTTTTCTGCAAAACCAAAACTAAGAAGTTTACTCTCCACAATCTCCATACATTTGAAAAGAACAAGGAAGTCACTATTGGACCTTCTACTCCTATCAAAAGAGAAAGTCCAATGACATTAACAAAAGCACGAGTGAAAGGATTATCACAAAAGGAACGTGAAATCCTAGAGCTTCTCAAAGATGACCCTAGTATGAGATAAATTTATCCTCAAAAAATTTTAGACAAAGCTAGTGACTCTGATGACGAGACAGTCAATTCAGTAGCCTCCTCTTCAAAACCAAATCAGTAGGACGCGACAGTCAGTTTAGTAGCCTCCTCTACAAAACCAAATCAGCAGGACTATCAAGATTCTCAAGATCTGTATGATTTGTAAATTGACCAAAAAAAAAAAAAAAACAGAGTAAGGAAAGAGTCTGCAAGAGTTATGGCCTTTCATAAATTAAAAAGATCGTGGCTCTTGGCAAAAGTAAAGCTCATTTTCTAACAGATCATTTGTTTTACAGGAAAAGCAAAATGTCGACAAAAACAATCACTGTTCAGCTATAGTATAATGATAAGGGCCACTCACCTTCCGGTGTCTTCTTTCCTCATGAGGCAGACAAAAGGAATCTCCTTTTCTCAAAAGGACAATAGCCTCTATTATACAAGTCTACTTTTCCTATCTATATAAGGAAGAACATTTAGAGGAGAAGGCAAAGCGAATTCAACATTCTCTTGTATTCTACTAGCTTTCTCGAAACACTCCTCTCGTTCTCTCAACTTTCTTTCTTTACAATTTGTGTAAGTTCTTAGTATAATTTTCTGTGTACAATTACTTTTATCAATAAAGCATGGTTTTATTGAACAAATCCCGATCCTGTTCATGCTGGTATCAGGGCCAGAACACGCAGATTCCACATCAAGGTGAGTTGTAGTAGTGCATAGTACACCTCTAGAAGCATAGAGTCGTTATTAGACGTTGTTGTTAGGGGCGTTGGTCAGCCTACGTAAACTGTTGGTCAACCAACTGATGGTCCCGGTTGGTGGTCCCGTCTCTGTCATCTATCTGCTTATAGAGTTAGAAGGACCATTTTTGAGACCAAAAGGCATTATATTCCATTCATAATGTCCGGAAGGAACTGTGAATACAGTTTTATATCTATCTTTCTCAGCTATCTGGATTTGCCAGAACCCTGACTTCATGTCAAATTTTGAAAAGAGTTTTGCGTTATATAAACAGTTTAATAAATCTATTTTGTTTGGAATCGGCTATCTAATCCATTGTAAAGCTTTGTTCAAAGGTTTGTAATTAATAACAAGTCTTGGAACTCCTCTTTCTTTTTCAGCTGCATTATTAACATAAAAAGCTGCATAGCTCCAAGGAGATTTTGATGGTCTAATCAGCTTTTTATCAAGCAAACTTTGAATTTCTTTTTTGCAATGTTCAAGAAGTTCAAAATTCATTTGTATTGGCCTAGCTTTTGCAGGAATATGTTTTTCATCAAATACCTTTTCATAAGGTAAAGATATGATATGTTTCTTTCGTTCCCAAAATGCATTGTGAAGATCAAAACATATCCTTTTCTTTAGTAATTGTTTGAATTCTGAAATCTTGAGTTGAACAGAGGGGGTTTTTAATTGTTCTTCAATTCGAAGATATGAAATTTCTTCTTGTAGATAACAAATTTGAGCTTGTTTGGCATGTAAAGTATTTATTTGTTTGAGAACAGTAGAGGATTGTAAACTGAGAACTTTCTTCAGGCGAACTTCAGGAAGAAAATAAAATGATATGGGTTTTCCCATAATTTTAGTATGAACACCAGTTTCATTAAGACAAAATGGGTAAATTTGTGTTAGAAATGGTGTTCCTCAAATAAAATCATTTGTAATGTTATCAACAATGAGGAAAACATTATTGAAACAGTAACCATTATTTTGAATATAACTTTTGTTGAGCTTATACCGAATGCTTAATGGTTCACCATTAGCACTAGCTAAATGTTCTTTTGTCCGTTCGCAACACTTAGTAGGAATGATTCCTTTTTTAACATAGTTTTGGTCTGCTCCGCTATCAATAAGAGCTACTGTATTAATCGAGAAGCCATTAACTACAAGTTTCAAAATTGAATACCATTTTTGAAATGTAACTTGTGAAATAGTTTGTACAAACTGATTTTCAGGAATCTCAGTAGCAGAAACTTTTGAAATGTCAAAATCAAGGCTTGGAACACTAGAGGGATTGCCTTTATTTGATTCCAGAATGGCGAGCTTAGCCTCTATATCTAAATCTTTAGCTTTGAGGCTAACAACTTCAGTTTTGAGGAAGCAAACCTGGGCTTTGGGGTCGTTAACCTCAGATTGAAGTTGCTTGGTAGTAATTTGTTGCTAAAGATTGGGAATAGGGCATCGTTCGAAAATTTGAGAGATAGAGGAGGATGAGGTTCCTAATTCAAATTAAGGAGTCCTATCTTCTTCTTCCAGGATAACACCTTTGAGTTTTTCAAGGTATTCTCATTTTATGTCAATATCAAAAAAAGATCAAGGAGAAATTCCTTTTGGGATTTGTTAGTGATTACATTCAGGGACAGAATAGGAGAAGTTTCATATTCAAAGCCTTCACTTGATTCTGAATAGTATTCTTCTTCTTTATCCGAATCCGAAGCATCTTTTGTTGGAAGGGCTAGGAGCTTCTTCTAGAGTTCTGGTTCTCTAGAGAATAACTCATTGATCTTTTATTCTGTTTTGCATTGGAAGGCTTTATGACCTATTTTATCACATTTGTAGCAGACAAGGGTCTTTTTCTTTTTGTTGGGCTATTTCTTTTTGGGGATGGACTTAGGCTGTTCGTTTTTAACAAAAGGCTTGGGCTGCATTTGAGTCTTTTGATTTTAGACTGAGCCCTTTTCTTTTGAATTCTCTTGCGGGCTGTTGAGGGTGCTTCAATTTTGGTAACACCAAATGCTTCACAGAAAGTACCCACCTCTTTCGGAGATTGTGCTCTTTTTGATCCATTTTTGGACTGTAATTTAATCTCATTGCAAAAATTTAATCCTTTAGTTTTTACAATACCAAAGATTTACCTAAATGTTAATAATCCAAAGGTGATGTCACTGGTACCAAAATTCTAGCATAATTTATTGAGGATTCTTTCTCCGAAGAGTTTAGGTAATCAAGTAATAAACCTTTCTTTCCAGAAGTCTTGAGTACCATCTTCTCATTTGAGAACGTTTCTTGGGAAGACATCTTTATACCATCTATAATCATTAAGGGTTAGACAACGAAGGTTAATAAGAATTGTTTTAGAAGTTGCTTGTTCTTCTTTTAGGTTTCTTAAAAAATGTAGGGTAATGGTGTGAATGAGGACTTCAGCCGCATCGCTTTCGTAAACTTCGACACGTTGTTCATTCATCTTTTTATAAGTATGGTTAAGGATTTTTGTCCTAGTTCCATTGTCAAGGAAGTTATCCCACCAATATTTTAACGGGCCAGCAAAACCTATTACTAAGCCGGTAGCTGCTTGTGAACCGATGAATTTTTTGGCTTTATAAGCAGAGACGACCATTGTCATTTCTTGTAGGGTGTTCAAGAATTCATGCTCAGACTTGCCATCTCTGTTCCATTGGTAAATAGAGTGTCCATCGAAGTAAGAAGTAGTAAAGCTTCCTCTTTTTTCATATGGGAGATCGGGGGGAATAGGTCTAGGGTAATAGTTTCTTGTAGTACCCTAAGTCCAATTTTGGATTTTGTTTATGGCAAGGGGTGAAGAGTCTTCAAAGGCTTCTTCTATGACATTTAATGCTTCTTCACTAGCATTGCTTATGTCATCATCCGCTTTTGAAGACGAGGTTTCTGAGAATTGATTTTGACATGTTGGGTAAAGGCAAGTCTCGGGCTTTTCTTTCAGAGAAGTGTCTAACTCTTTGATTTGGTCTGAAATGATCTTTAGGAAATGACTATTGGCAGAAGCCTTTATATAAGAATCTTCGTTTTCTTTTGGGATGCTATCCATCGTAAAGAAGGGCTTGGAAATTGTATTAGTATAGCTAGTGCTGGGGATAGAAGTTTTTACTACTCTATTGGTCTCTTCTATCCTTAAAGAAACATGATTTAACTGGTCGGTTATGGTATGAAGGATTGTATTAGTATAATTGGCTTGTTGATGGACCTTTTTAAGATCCTCGAGTTTGACGAAATCATTCTGCGGCCGGCCTTTTTGAAAAGGTGTAGCCAAAATGGGTTCACCTTTGAGAAAACTTTTTATGTCATCTTGTGGAGGATGAACGGAGGAAATGCTAGAACCATTTGTAAAATGCTAAGTTTTGAGAAGATTTGTTTGGACATTAATACTAGGAATGGTATAGACATTTGGGATTCCTTGTTTGGAAGTAAACATGGGAAACCGAAGAAAGAAAGGAAAGTTGACCTGGAGGCGTTCCGTGTCTTTGATCCATTCTGTCTTTATGTGTTCCCTGAGATCTCGATCTATTTGTTCAAACCACGTTCTTAAAGAAGCATTTTGGGGCGAATAATAATCTCTTTTGAGAAATGACCAGTCAATAGAGAAACCAAGTTTTGTGAGGACATTAATGGCAGCTCCTATGCTAGAGGAAGTGGGAGAGGGATGACCTGGATCTGGTTCAGGAACTGGAGCTCTAAATCTGTATCTTTGAGAGTAATCTAAAGGTTCAGATCGAGAAGAGAAATCCAAAAAAGATCTTCGATAATTTGAGGGTCCAGGTATGGAAGGATCATCACGAATGGATAAAGATCGAAATTTAAGAATAACCCAACCATCAGGTCATTTTATAATTTGATCGATATCTCTTCTTTCTATTTGTACAGGTTATTGGGGTTCTTGTAATTCGATCTCATCAGGAAGAGTAATCTCATCCCATTAGAGAGGTTTTGGGGTGAAACCTATTGGTTTTTCGTCTTCAATTTGTAAGGCAATTGGTTCCCGTGAATTTGAAGGAAGAGGGTTCAAAAATCTTGTATTTAAATTAGTAGACATAAGTCCAAAGTAAATTTTGTAAATAATAACAAAGTTTTTGAAGTCAAGAAATTCATTACCTTGGATATGAACATCAAGCTTCAAAGCTTTTGTTGTCATAGGACATGTTAGATCAACCATAAAATCAAGATAATAATTGAAAAATACTGGTCCTTTGCAAATATTGGCCTGAATAACAACGAAAAGAGAAAATTTGTATTTTCTTAATCTTTTGTCTCTTAATGCCATGTATATAGGTGCATTAATACCTTTTTTAAGAAGAGGTTTAATGGCAACTTGAACTAGTCCAATATGCATAAATCTATATTTTGCTTTCAAATGACTTTTAATGGAATTGTTTTAATGCATACTCTAACTCTATAAGCAGACAGATGATAGAGATGGTGTCGTTAAGGGCGTTGGTCAGCCTGTGTAAACCGTTGGTCAGCCAAGTAATGGTCCCGATTGGTGGTCCCATCTCTATCATCTATCTACTTATAGAGTTAGAGTATGCATTAAAACAATGGCATCTAGATTAAGAAGATTGTTGTCTTTTAACTCAGATAGCATAGAGACATAGTTAATTCAAATGAACAAAGAACTAGTTCCATTTTTAGGGCACCCTCACTTGACAATTATGTAAATTGGGAATTACGTAGAATAGAAGTAGACACTATTTACAAAATTGGAATTTTTGATTTCATTAAGGCCTATTCTGTTAAAACTCATGAAGAAGTTATAAGTTTACAAAATGGATTGCAAACAATTTCCATGTTAAAACAAAATTCCATTGAAAGTCATTTGAAAGCAAAATATAGATTTATGCACATTGGATTGGTTCAAGTTGCCATTAAACCTCTTCTTAAAAAAGGTATTAATGCACCTATGTATATAACATTAAGAGATAAAAGATTAAGAAAATACAAATCTTCTCTTTTAGCTGTTATTCAGACCACTATTTGCAAAGGACCAGCATTTTTCAATTGTTATCCTGATTTTATGGTTGATCTAACATGTCCTATGACAACAGAAGCTTTGAAGCTTGATGTTCATATCCAAGGTAATGAATTTCTGGACTTCAAAAACTTTGTTATTATTTATAGAATTTACTTTCGACTTATGTCAACTAATTTAAATACAAGATTTTTGAACCCTCTTCCTTCAAATTCACATGAAACAATTCTCTTACAAATTGACGACGAAAAACCAATAGTTTTCACTCCAGAACGTCTCAAATGAGATGAGATTACTCTTCCAGATGAGATCGAATTACAAGAACCCCAACAACCTGTACAAATAGAAAGAAGAGATATCGATTAAATTATAGAAGAACCTGATGGTTGGGTTATTCTTAAATTTCGATCTTCATCTATTCGTGATGATCCTTCCATACCTGGACCCTCAAATTATCGAAGATCTTTTTCGGATTTCTCTTCTCGATCCGAACCTTTAGATTACTCCCAAAGATACAAATTTAGAGCTCCAGTTCCTGAACCAGTCCCAGATGCTCCCTCTCCCACTTCGTCTGGCATAGGAGCTGCCATTAATGTCCTCACAAAACTTGGTTTCTCTATTGACAGGTCATTTCTCAAAAGCGATTATTATTCGCCCCAAAATGCTTCTTTAAGAATGTGGTTTGAACAAATAGATCGAGATCTCAGGGAACACATAAAGATAGAATGGATAAAAGACACAGAACGCCTCCACGTCAACTTTCCTTTCTTTCTTTGGTTTCCCATGTTTACTTCAAACAAGGAATCCCAAATGTCTATACCATTCCTAGCATTAATGTTCAAACAAATCTCCTCAAAACTTGGCATTTTACAAATGGTTCTAGCACTTCCTACGTTCATCTTCCACAAGTTGCCATAAAAATTTTTCTCAAAGGCGAACCCATTCTAGCTACACCTTTTTGAAAAGGCCGGGAGGGGAATGATACCGTCAAACTCGAGGATCTCAAAAACGCCCATCAACAAGTCAATTATACTAATACTATCCTTTATACCATAGCCGACCAGTTAAACCATGTTTCTTTAAGGATAGAAGAAACCAACAGAGTAGTAAAAACTTCTATCCCTGGCACTAGCTATACTGATACCATTTCCAAGCCTTTCTTCAAGATGGATAACATCCCAAAAGAAAACAGAGATTCTTATATAAAGGCTTCTACTAATAGTCATTTCCTAAAGATCATTTCAGACCAAATCAAAGAGTTAGACACTTCTCTGAAAGGAAAGTCCGTGACTTGCCTCAACTAAACATGTCAAAATCAAATCTAAGAAACCTCATCTTCAGAAGGGGAAGATGACATAAGTAGTACTAGTGAAAAAGCTTTAAATGTCATAGAAGAAGCCTTTAAAGGCTCTTCACCCCTTGCCATAAACAAAATCAAAAATTGGACTCAGGGTATTATAAGAAACTATTACCCTAGAGCTACTCCCCCAGATCTCCAATATGAAGAAAGAGGAAGCTTCACTACTTCTCACTTCAATGGACACTCTTTTTACCAATGGAACATAGATGGCAAGTCTGAGCACGAATTCCTTAACACCCTACAGGAAATGACAATGGCCATCTCTGCGTATGAAGCAAAAAAATTTACCGGTTCATACGCAGCTAACGCCTTAGTAATAGGTTTTGTTGGCCAGTTAAAATATTGGTGGGATAACTTCCTTGACAACGATACTAGGACAAAAATCCTTAACCATACCTACAAAAAGACGAATGAAAATGGTGTTGAAGTTAACGAAAGCGATGCGGCTAAAGTCGTCATTCGCACCATTACACTACATTTACTAGGAAACCCAAAAGAAGAACAAGCAGCTTCTAAAACAATTCTCATTAACCTTCGTTGTCCAACCCTCACTGATTATAGATGGTACAAAGATGTCTTCTTAACAAACGTTCCCAAACGAGAAGATGGTACTCAAGACTTCTAGAAAGAAAGATTTATTGCTAGATTATCTAAACTCTTCGGAGAAAGAATCCTCAATAAAATACGCCAGAATTTTGGTACCAGTGACATCCCCTTTAGATTATTAGCATTTGGGCGAATCTTTAGTACTGTAAAAACTGAACGATTAAATCTTTGTAATAAGATTAAACTATAGTCCAAAAATGGATCAGAAAGAGCACAATCTCATAAAGAGATGGGTACTTTCTATGAAGCATTTGGTATTATCAAAATTGAAGCACCCTCAACACCCCACAAGAGAATTCAAAAGAAAAGGGCTCAGTCTAAAATCAAAAGACCTCAAAGGCAGCCCAAGCCTTTTGTTAAAAAGGAACGGCCTAAGTCCATCCCCAAAAAGAAACAGCCCAACAAAAAGAAAAAGACCATTGTCTGCTACAAATGTGGCAAAATGGATCATAAAGCCTTCCAATGCAAAACATAACAAAAGATCAATGAGTTATTCTCTGGAGAACCAGCACTCCAGAAGAAGCTCCCAGCCCTTCTAACAAAAGATGCTTCAGATTCAGATAAAGAAGAAGAATACTATCCAGAATCAAGTGAAGCCTCTGAATATGAAACTTTTCCTATTCTGTCTCTGAACGTAATCAGTAACAAATCCTAAAAGGAATTTTTCCTTGATCTTATGGGAAAATTATCTGATATTGACACAAAAAGAGAATACCTTGAAAAACTCAAAGGTATTATCCTAGAAGAAGAAGGTAAGACTCCTAAATTTGATTTAGGATCCTCATCCACCTCTATCTCTCAAATTTTCGAACGATACCCTATTCCTAATCCTTACCAACAAATTACTACCAAGCAACTTCAATCTGAGGTTAACGACCTCAAAGCCTAAGTTCGTCTCCTCAAAACTGAAGTTGTTAGCCTCAAAGCTAAAGATTTAGAGATAGAGGCTAAGCTCGTGATTCTGGAATCAAATAAAGGCAATCCCTCTAGTGTTCCAAACCTTAATTTTGACATTTTAAAAGTTTCTGCTACTGAGATTCCTGAAAATCAGTTTTTACAAACTATTTCGCAAGTCACATTTCAAAAATGGTATTCAAGTGTGAAACTTGTAGTTAATGACTGCTTAATTAATACAGTAGCTCTTATTGATAGCGAAGCGGATCAAAATTGCATTAAAGGAGGAATCATTCCTACTAAGTATTGCGAACGGACAAAAGAACATTTAGTCGGTGCTAATGGTGAACCATTAAGCATTTGATATAAGCTCAACAAAAGTTATATTCAAAATGATGGTTACTGTTTCAAAAATATTTTCCTCATTGTTAATAACATTACAAATGATGTTATTTTAGGAGCACTATTTCTAACACAAATTTACCCATTTTATGTTAATGAAACTGGTGTTCATACTAAAATTATGAGAAAACCCATATCATTTAATTTTCTTTCTGAAGTTCGCCTAAAGTAAGTACTCTGTTTGTAATCCTCTGCTATTTTCGAACAAATAAATACTTCCGTGCTAAACAAACTCAAATTTGTTATCTATAAGAAGAAATTTCATATCTACGAATTGAAGAACGATTAAAAACCCCCTCTGTTCAACTCAAGATTTCAGAATTCGAACAATCACTAAAGAAAAGGATATGCTCTGATCTTCCTAATGCATTTTGAGAACGAAGGAAACATATCATATCTTTACCTTATGAAAAGGGATTTGATGAAAAACATATTCCTACAAAAGCTAGGCCAACCCAAATGAATTTCGAACTTCTTGAACATTGCAAAAAAGAAATTCAAAGCTCGCTTGATCAAAAGCTGATTAGACCATCAAAATCTCCTTGGAGCTGTGCAACCTTTTATGTTAAAAATGCAGCAGAAAAAGACAGAGGAGTTCCAAGACTTGTTATTAATCACAAACCTTTAAACAAAGTTTTAAAACGGATTAGATGCCCGATTCCAAACAAAAGAGATTTATTAAACCATTTGTATAACGCAAAACTCTTTTCAAAATTTGACATGAAGTCAGGATTCTGGCAGATCCAGATAGCTGAGAAAGATAGATATAAAACTGCATTTACAGTTCCTTTCGGACATTATGAATGGAATGTAATGCCTTTTGGTCTCAAAAATGCTCCTTCTGAATTTCAAAATGTAGTGAACGATATTTTTACTCCTTACACATCCTTCATTATTGTTTATATTGATGATGTTTTAGTTTTTTCTAATACAATTGATCAGCACTTTAAACATTTACAAATATTCTTACATGTTATTGAGAAAAATGGTTTAGCAGTTTCAGCCTCAAAAATGGCTTTGTTTCAAAGAAAAATTAGGTTTCTAGGGCATGATGTCTACCAAGGTACCATTAAACCAATTATGTGATCTTTAGCATTCGCTGACAAATTTCCAGATGAAATCAAAGACGAAAAACAATTGTGAAGATTTCTGGGTTGCTTAAGTTATGTTTCTGATTTCTTTCCGTATTTACATTAATTATGTGCACTCTGTATTGAAGACTTAGGAAGAACCCAGTCCCCTAGACTAAAGAGCATACCAAAATAGTTGGACAACTCAAAGAAAGAGTCAAGTCATTGCCATGTCTTAATATCCCTAATCCCTCTGCATTTATGATAGTAGAAACAGATACATCAGACATAGGATATGCTGGTATATTAAAACAAAAGTTAGAGTCACAGCTGAATGAGCAATTAGTAAGATTTCATTCAGGTATCTGGCTTGGCCCGCAACAAAATTACTCTACTATTAAAAAGAAAATTTTATCAGTAGTACTTTGTATTTCAAAGTTTCAAGAGGATTTGTTTTACAAAAAATTCTTACTTCGAATCAATTACAAATCAGTAAAAGAAATTTTACAAATAGATGTTAAAAACTTAGTTTCCAAACAAATATTTGCCCGATGATAGGGAAGTTTCTTAGCTTTGATTTTGATATTGAGTTTATCAAAGGCCAAAACAACTCTCTTCCTGATTTTCTTACTCGCGAATTCTTACAAGGAAAGAGTGACAAAAAATCAGTTCTGCAGGAATCAAAATGAGTTCCAGCAAAGACAAAGGCAAAGACAAAGGCAAAGGAATCCGAAGCACTGAGGATTATCAGCTTCAAGTTCCCACGCAAAATCAATTCCTTCCATTAACAAATTTTCCCCCGTTACCTTACAAAACTGTTGTCACCAAGCCATCTACCAAGTCAACCCAAGATAATACCGACTTTGTTCGTCATACTGCACATTTATTTCTCACCAGCTACAAAACAGTTCCTTCTCTTGACATTATCAAACCTCTCATACAAAGAATCTTTGGCAAAAAACATTTTGCCACTGATGACCCTTAGAAAACACAACAATTCTATTAGCTTATCCTTGTCAACACTCGCTCAATTGACATCACCCACACATCGACCAAATTAACCCTGGTTTCATTCTTTTTTCCAAATGTGTTATCCGCAATGTTTTAAGCACCTAACAATGGAAAAATCCCTACGAACAAAAGCGTTTTCCCATATAATTTGTTCCACAAACCTTTGATTACAATGACTATAGGATGGCCTGGTATTGAGCATTCCATTACCATCCTAAGGCCCATTCTTGGTTCTTTAATTTCCATGACAACTGTCTAAGCACATTTCCTATATGGTTTTACTACTGGCAGACATGGTTTGGATGCAACACGACAATTCTTCCTAATTAAGCAAAAGAAGGATGGGATTTCTGGGAAAAGAACACCTCATCCCTTGAGCCATATACCAAGGAAGTACAATTCTTTTGGACTTTCAACATTGCTTGGATCTTTAGTTGGGAGTACCGTTTACAAAATTATTTACTTAATTCATTTCCAATTTCTATGGATCGTGTTTTTAAAATCAAATGGTGGAATGAATACAAAACAAAGTTATGCGGCAAAGAAAATGTGGAGTTTTTCTGCAAAACCAAAACTAAGAAGTTTACTCTCCAAAATCTCCATACATTTGAAAAGAAGAAGGAATCACTACTGGACCTTCTACTCGTATCAAAAGAGAAAGTCCAATGACGTCAACAAAAGCACGAGTGAAAGGATTATCACAAAAGGAACGTGAAATCCTAGAGCTTCTCAAAGATGACCTTGGCATGAGACAAATTTTTCTTCAAAAAATTTTTGACAAAGTTGATGACTCTGATGGTGAGATAGTCAGTTCAGCAGCCTCTTCTGCAAAACCAAATCAGAGGACTATCAAGATTCTCAGGATCCATATGATTTGTAATTTGGAGTGAAAACTGTTGGTTTTTCGTCTTTAATTTGTAAGAGAATTGTTTCCTGTGAATTTGACGGTAGAGGGTTCAAAAATCTTGTATTTAAATTAGTTGACTTAAGTTGAAAATAAATGTTATAAATAATAACAAAGTTTTTGAAGTCAAGAAATACATTATCTTGGATATGAACGTTAGGCTTCAAAGCTTCTGTTGTCATAGGACATGTTAGACCAACAATAAAATCAGGATAACAATTGAAAATTATTGGTCCTTTATAAATATTGGTCTGAATAACATCTATAAGAGAAGATTTGTATTTTCTTAATCTTCTGTCTCTTAATACCATATATATAGGTGCATTAATACCTTTTTTAAGAAGAGGTTTAATGGCAACTTAAACCAATCCAGTATGCATAAATCTGTATTTTGCTTTCAAATGACTTTCAATGGAATTTTGTTTTAACATGGAAATTATTTGTAATCCATTTTGTAAACATATAACTTCTTCATGAGTTTTAACAGAATAGCCCTTAATAAAATCAAAAGTTCCAATTTTATAAATAGTGTCTACTTCTATTCTAGGTAATTCCCAATTTGCATAATTGTTACGTGAGGGTGCCCTAAAAATGGAACTAGTTCTTTGTTCATTTGAATTAACTATGTCTCTATGGTTGCTATCTGAGTTAAAAGGCAACAATCTTCTTAATCTAGATGCCATTATTTTAATGCATACTCTAACTCTATAAGCAGACAGATGATAGAGACGGGACCACCAACCGGGACCGCCACTGGGCCGACCAACAGTTTACATAGGCTGACCAACGCCCCTAACAACACCGTCTAATAACGGCTCTATGCTTCTAGAGGTATACTATGCACTACTACAACTCACCTTGATGCAGAATCTGCGTGTTTTGGCTCCGATACCAGTGTGAACAGGATTGGGATTTGTCCAATAAAACCATGCTTTATTGATAAAAGTAATTGTACACAGAAAATTGTACTAAGAACTTACACAAATTGTAAGGAAAGAAAGTTGACAGAAAGAGAGGAGAGTTTCGAAAAAGCTAGTAGAATAGAAGAGAATGCTTGAATTTGCTCTGCTTTCTCCTCTAAATGTTCTTCCTTATATAGATAGGAAAAGTAGACTTGTATGATAGAGGCTTTTGTCCTTTTGACAAAAGGAGATTCCTTTTGTCTGCCTCATGAGGAAAGAAGACACTGGAAGGTGAGTGGCTCTTATCATTACACTGTAGCTGAACAGTAATTGTTTTTGTCTATATTTTGCTTTTCCTGTAAAAGAAATGATCTGTTAGAAAATGGCCTTTACTTTTGCCAAGAGCCACGACCTTTGTAATTTGGGAAAGGTCACAACTCTTACAGGCTCTTTCCTTACTTTGTTTTTTTTTTTTTGGGGTCAAATTACAAATCATACAGATCTTGAGAATCTTGATAGTCCTACTGATTTGGTTTTGTAGAGGAGGCTGCTGAACTGACTATCTCGTCATCAGAGTCATTAGCTCTATCTAAAATTTTTTGAAGAAAAATTTATCTCATGCCAAGGTCATCTTTGAGAAGCTCTAGGATTTCACATTCCTTTTGTGATAATCCTTTCACTTATGCTTTTGTTGATGTCATTGGACTTTCTCTTTTGATAGGAGTAGAAGGTCTAGTAGTGACTTCCTTCTTCTTTTCAATTGTATGGAGATTTTGGAGAGTAAACTTAGTTTTGGTTTTGCAGAAAAACTCCACGTTCTTATTGCCACACGACTTTGTTTTGTATTCATTCCACCACTTGATTTTATAAACGAGAACCATGGAAAGTGGAAATGAATTAAGTAAATGATTTTGTAAACGACACTCCCAACTAAAGATCCAAGCAATGTTTAAAGTTCGAAAGAATTGTACTTCCTTGGTGTATGGCTCAAGGTATGAGGTGTTTCTTTCCCAGAAATCCCATCCTTCTTTTGCTTCATTAGGAAGAATTTTCATACTGCATCCAAACCATGTCCACCAGTAGTAAAACCAGATAGGAAATGTGTTTAGACCGTTATCATGGAAATCAAAGAACCAAGAATAGGTCTCAGGATGGTGAAGGAATGCTCGATACCAGGCCATCATATGGTCATTGTAATCAAAGGTTTGCAGAACAAATTGTATGGAAAAAACTCTTTTCTTTGAAGGGATTTTCCATTGTTGGGTGCTTAAAACATTGCAGATAGTACATTTGGAAAAAAGAATGAAACCAGGGTTAATTTTTTCGAAGGTGTGGGTGATGTCAATTGAGCGAGGGTCAACAAGGATAACCTCATAGAATTGCTGTGGTTTCTGAGGGTCATCAGTGGCAAAATGTTTTTTGCCAAAGGTTCTTTGTATGAGAGGTTTGGTAATGTCAGGAGAGGAAATTGTTTTCTAGCTGGTGAGAAATAAATGTTCAGTACAACAAACAAAGTAGGTATTGTCTTGGGTTGATTTGGTGGCTAGCTTGGCGACAACAGTTTTGCAAGGTAACGGGGGAAAATTTGTTAATAAAAGGAATTGATTTTGTGTGGGAACTTGAACCTCATAATCCTCACCTCTTCGAATCCCTTTGCCTTTGTCTTTGCCTTTGTCTTTGCTGGAACTCATTTTGATTCTGACAGAAGTGATTTTTTATCACTCTTTCATTGCAAGAATTCTCGAGCAAGAAAATCAGGAACAGAGTTGTTTTGACCTTTAATAAACTCAATATCAAAATTAGAAGCTGATAAAATTGCCTGCCATCGGGCAAATATTTGTTTGGGAACTAAGTTTTTGACATCCTTTTGTAAAATTTCTATTGCTGATTTGTAATCGATTCGAAGTAAGAATTTTTTGTAAAACAAATCATCTTGAAACTTTGAAATACAGAGTGCTATTGATAAAATTTCCTTTTCAATAGTAGAGTAATTTTATTGCAGGCCAAGCCAGTTACCTGAATGAATCTTACTAATTACACATTCGGCTGTGACTCTAACTTTTGTTTTGATATACCGCCATATCCTATGTTTGATGCATTTGTTTCTACTATCATAAATGTAGAGGGATTGGGGATATTAAGACATGGCAATGACTTGACTCTTTCTTTGACTTGTCTAACTATTTTGGTATGCTCTTCAGTCCAGGAAATTTATCAGCAAATGCTAAAGATTGCATAATTGGTTTAATGGTACCTTGATAAATATCATGCCTAAGAAACCTAATTTTTGCGTGAAACAAAGCCATTTTTGAGGCACAAACTGCTAAACCATTTTACTCAAAAACATGTAAGAATATTTGCAAATGTTTGAAATGCTGATCAATTGTATTAGAAAGAACTAAAACATCATCAATATAAACAATAATGAAGGATGTGTAAGGAGTAAAAATATCGTTCATTATATTCTAAGATTCAGAAGGAGCATTTTTGAGGCCAAAAGGCATTACATTCCATTCATAATGTCCGGAAGGAACTGTGAATGCGGTTTTATATCTATCTTTCTCAGCTAACTGGATTTGCCAGAATTCTGACTTCATGTCAAATTTTTAAAAGAGTTTTACGTTATTTAAACGGTTTAATAAATCTCTTTTGTTTGGAATCGGGTGTCTAATCCATTGTAAAACTTTATTCAAAGGTTTGTAATTAATAACAAGCCTTGGAACTCCTCTTTCTTTTTCAGCTACATTATTAACATAAAAGGCTGCACAGCTCCAAGGAGATTTTGATGGTCTAATCAACTTTTTATCAAGCAAACTATGAATTTCTTTTTTGCAATGTTCAAGAAGTTCGAAATTCGTTTGTGTTGGCCTAGCTTTTGTAGGAATATGTTTTTCATTAAATCCCTTTTCATATGGTAAAGATATGATATGTTTCTTTCGTTCCCAAAATGCATTGGGAAGATCAGAACATATCCTTTTCTTTAGTAATTATTCGAATTTTGAAATCTTGAGTTGAACAGAGGGGGTTTTTAGTTGTTCTTCAATTTGAAGATATGGAATTTCTTCTTGTAGATAACAAATTTGAGTTTGTTTGGTACGTAAAGTATTTATTTGGTTGAAAATAGTGAAGGATTGTAATCTGAGAACTTTCTTTAGGCGAACTTCAGAATGAAAATTAAATGATATGGGTTTTCCCATAATTTTAGTATGAACACCAGTTTCATTAGCATAAAATGGGTAAATTTGTGTTAGAAATGGTGTTCTTAAAATAACATAATTTGTAATGTTATCAACAATGAGGAAAACATTTTTGAAACAGTAACCATCATTTTGAATATAACTTTTGTTAAGCTTATGTTGAATGCTTGATGATTCACCATTAGCACTGGCTAAATGTTCTTTTCTTCATTCGCAATACTTAGTAGGAATGACTCCTCCTTTAACATAGTTTTGATCCACTCCGCTATCAATGAGAGCTACTTTAATAATGGAGAAGTCATTAACTACAAGTCTCAGAGTTGAATATAATTTTTGAAATGTGACTTGCGAAATAGTTTGTAAAAACTGATTTTCAGGAATCTCAGTAGCATAAACTTTTGAAATGTCAAAATCAAGGTTTGGAACACTAGAAGGATTGCCTTCATTTGATTCGAGATTGGCGAGCTTAGCCTTTATCTCTAAATCCTTAGGTTTGAGGCTAACAACTTCAGTTTTGAGGAGGTGAACTTGGGCTTTGAGGTCGTTAACCTCAGGTTGAAGTTGCTTGGCAGTAATTTATTGGTAAGGATTGGGAATAGGGTATCGTTCAAAAATTTTAGAGATAGAGGAGGATAAAGATCCTAATTCAAATTTAGGAGTCCTATCTTCTTCTTCCAGGATAATACCTTTGAGTTTTTTAAGGTATTCGCTTTTTGTGTCAATATCAGAAATTTTTCCTATAAGATCAAGGAGAAATTCCTCTTGGGATTTGTTAGTGATTACCTTCAGAGACAGTATAGGAGAAGTTTCATATTCAGAGTTTTCACTTGATCCTGAATAGTATTCTTCTTCTTTATCTGAATTCGAAGCATCTTTTGTTAGAAGGGCTAGGAGCTTCTTCTGGAGTTCTAGTTCTCCAGAGAATAACTCATTGATCTTTCATTCTATTTTGCATTGGAAGGCTTTATGACCCATTTTAGCACATTTGTAGCAGACAAGAGTCTTTTTCTTTTTGTTGGGCTGTTTCTTTTTGGGGATGGACTTAGGATGTTCCTTTTTAATAAATGGCTTAGGATGCCTTTGAGGTCTTTTGATTTTAGACTGAGCCCTTTTCTTTTGAATTCTCTTGCGGGCTGTTGAGGGTGCTTCAATTTTGATAATACCAAATGCTTCACAGAAAGTACCCATCACTTTACGAGATTATGCTCCTTTTGATCCATATTTGGACTGTGGTTTAATCTTATTGCAAAGATTTAATCGTTCAATTTTTACAATGCTAAGTATTTGCCTAAATGTTAATAATTTAAAGGGGATGTCACTGGTACTAGAATTCTAGCGTAATTTATTAAGGATTCTTTCTCCAAAGAGTTTAGGTAATCCAATAATAAATCTTTCTTTCCAGAAGTCTTGTGTACCATCTTCTCGTTTAAGAACGTTTATTAAGAAGACATCTTTGTACCATCTATAATCAGTAAGGGTTGGACAACGAAGGTTAATAAGAATTGTTTTAGAAGCTACTTGTTCTTCTTTTAGGTTTTCTAGAAAATGTAGGGTAATAGTGTGAATGAGGACTTCAGCCGCATCGCTTTCATCAACTTCAACACCATGTTCATTCGTCTTTTTGTAGGTATGGTTAAGGATTTTTGTCGTAGTATCATTGTCAAGGAAGTTATCCCACTAATATTTTAACTAGCCAGCAAAACCTATTACCAAGGCGGTAGCTGCTTGTGAACCGGTAAATTTTTTGGCTTTATAAGCAGAGACGGCCATTGTCATTTCTTGTAGGGTGTTCAAGAATTCATGCTCAGACTTGTCATCTATGTTCCACTGGTAAATAGAGTCTCCGTTGAAGTGAGAAGTGGTAAAGCTTCCTCTTTCTTCATATTAGAGATCTGGGGGAGTAGGATTAGGATAATAGTTTCTTGTAGTACCCTGAGTCCAAGTCTTGATTTTGTTTATGGCAAGGGGTGAAGAGTCTTCAAAGGCTTCTTTTATGACATTTAAAGCTTCTTCACTAGTGCTGCTTATGGTATCTTCCCCTTTTGAAGATGAGGTCTTTGAGATTTAATTTTGACATGTTTGGCCGAGGCAAGTCATGGACTTTTCTTTTAGAGAAGTGTCTAACTCTTTGATTTGGTCTGAAATGATCTTTAGGAGTTGACGATTGGCAGAAGCCTTTATATAAGAATCTTTATTTTCTTTTGGGATGCTATCCATCTTAATGAAAGGCTTGGAAATGGTATCAGTATAGCTAGCGCTGGGGATAGAAAAACTACTCTGTTGGTCTCTTCTATCCTTAAAGAAACATGATTTAACTGGTCGGCTATGGTATGAAGGATAGCATTAGTATAATTGGCTTGTTGATGGACCTTTTTGAGATCCTCGAGTTTGACGGTATCATTCCCCTCCCGGCATTTTCGAAAAGGTGTACCCAGAATGGGTTCACCTTTGAGAAAAATGTTTATGTCATCTTAATGGAGGATGAACTAAGGAAATGCTAGAACCATTTGTGACATGCCAAGTTTTGAGAAGATTTGTTTGAACATTAATACTAGGAATGGTGTAGACATATGGGATTCCTGTTTTGGAAGTAAATGTGGGAAACCAAAGAAAGAAAGGAAAATTAACCTGGAGGCATTCCATCTCTTTGATCCATTCTGTATGTATGTGTTCCCTACATCTCGATCCATTTGTTTAAACCATGTTCTTAAAGAAGCATTTTGGGGTGAATAATAACCCCTTCTTAAAAAAGGTATTAATGCAATGCACCTATATATATGGCATTAAGAGACAAAAGATTAAGAAAATATAAATCTTCTCTTTTAACTGTTATTCAGACCAATAATTGCAAAGGACCAGTATTTTTCAGTTGTTATCCTGATTTTATGGTTGATCTAACATGTTCTATGACAACAGAAGCTTTGAAGCTTGATCTTCATATCCAAGTTAATGAGTTTCTTGACTTCAAAAACTTCGTTATTATTTATAGAATTTACTCTCGACTTATGTCAACTAATTTAAATACAAGATTTTTGAACCCTCTTCCTTCAAATTCATAGGAAACAATTCTCTTACAAATTGAAGATGAAAAACCAACAGTTTTCACTCTAAAACTTCTCAAATGGGATGAGATTGCTCTTCTAGATGAGATCGAATTACAAGAACCCCCAACAACCTGCACAAACAGAAAGAAGATATATCGATCAAATTATACAAGAACTTGATGGTCCAGTTATCCTTAAATTTCGATCTTTATCTATTCGTGATGATCCTTCCATACCTGGACCCTCAAATTATCAAAGATCTTTTTTGAATTTTTCTTGTCGATTCGAACCTTTAGATCACTCTCAAAGATACAAATTTAGAGCTCCAGTTCCTAAACCAGTCCCAGATTCTCCCTCTTCCACTTCGTCTAGCATAGGAGCTGCCATTAATGTCCTCATAAAGCTTGGTTTCTCCATTGACTGGCCAGATCGAAGTTTAAGAATAACCCGACCATGAGCTTCTATAATTTGATTGATATCACTTCTTTCTATTTGTGTAGGTTGTTGGGGTTCTTGTAATTCGATCTCTGTCTATTCGTGATGATCCTTCCACACCTGGACCCTCAAATTATCGAAGATCTTTTTCAGATTTCACTTCTCGATTCGAACCTTTAGATCACTCTCAAAGATACAGATTTAGAGCTTCAGTTCCTCAACAAGCCTCAGATCCTCCCTCTACCAGTTCATCTGGCATAGGAGCTGCCATTAATGTCCTTGCAAAACTTAGTTTCTCTATTGACTGGTCGTTTCTCAAAAGAGATTATTGTTCGGCCCAAAATGCTTCTTTAAGAACGTGGTTTGAACAAATAGATCGAGATCTCAAGGAACACATAAAGGCAGAATGGATCAAAGACATGGAATGCCTCTAGGTCAATTTTCCTTTCTTCCTTTGGTTTCCCACGTTTGCTTCCAAACAAGGAATCCCAAATGTCAATATCATTCCTAGTATTAATATTCAAACAAATCTTCTCAAAACATGACATTTCACAAATGGTTCTAGCATTTTCTCCGTTCATCCTCCACAAGATGACATAAAAATATTTCTCCCAGGTGAACCCATTCTGGCTACACCTTTTCGAAAAAGCCAGGAGGGAAATGATACCGTCAAACTCGAGGATCTCAGAAAGGCCCATCAACAAGCGAATTATACTAATACTATCCTTCATACCATAGCCAACCAGTTAAATCATGTTTTTTAAGGATAGAAGAGACCAACAGAGTAGTAAAAACTTCTATCCCTAGCACTAGCTATACTGATATCATTTCTAAGCCTTTCTTTAAAATGGATAGCATCCCAAAAGAAAACGAAGATTCTTATATAAAGGCTTCTGCTAATAGCCATTTCCTAAAGATATTTCAGCCCAAATCAAAGAGTTAGGCACTTCTCTGAAAGGAAAGTCCGTGACTTACGTCGACCAAACATGTCAAAATCAAATCTCAGAAACCTCATCTTCAGAAGGGGAAGATGACATAAGCAGTACTAGTGAACAAGCTTTAAATGTCATAAAAGAAGCCTTTGAGAAATCCTCACCCCTTGCCATAAACAAAATCAAAAATTGGACTCAAGGTACTACAAGAAACTATTACCCTAAACCTACTCCCTCATATCTCCAATATGAAGAAAGAGAAAGCTTTACTACTTCTCACTTCAATGGAGACTCTATTTACCAATGGAACATAGATGGCTCGTCTGAGCACGAATTCTTAAACACCATATAAGAAATGACAATGGCTGTCTCTGCTTATAAAGCCAAAAAAATTATTGGTTCACAAGTAGCTATCGCCTTAGTAATAGGTTTTGCTGGCTAGTTAAAATATTGGTGGGATAACTTCCTTGACAATGACAAAAGGACAAAAATCCTTAACCATACCTACAAATAGATGAATGAACATGGTGTTGAAGTTGACGAAAGCAATGCTGCTGAAGTCCTCATTCACACCATTACCCTTCATTTTCTAGGAAACCCAAAAGAAGAACAAGCAGCTTCTAAAACAATTCTTATTAACCTTCGTTGTGTAACCCTTACTGATTATAGACGGTATAAAGATGTCGTCTTAACAAACGTTCTCAAATGAGAAGATGGTACTCAAGACTTCTGGAAAGAAAGATTTATTACTGAATTACGTAAACTCTTCGGAGAAAGAATCCTCAATAAATTACGCTAGAATTTTACTACCAGTGACATCCCCTTTGGGTTATTAACATTTAGGCAAATCTTTAGTATTATAAAAACTAAAGGATTAAATCTTTGCAATGACATTAAACCACAATCCAAATATGGATCAGAAAGAGCACAATCCCGTAAAGAGATGGGTACTTTCTGTGAAGCATTTGATATTACCAAAATTGAAGCACCCTCAACAGCCCGCAAGAGAATTCAAAAGAAAAGGGCTCAGTCTAAAATCAAAAGACCTCAAAGGCAGCCCAAGCCTTTTATTAAAAAGGAACAGCCTAAGTCCATCCCCAAAAAGAAACAGCCTAACAAAAAGAAAAAGGCCCTTGTCTGCTACAAATGGGCTAAAATAGGTCATAAAACCTTCCAATGCAAATCAGAATAAAAGATCAATGAGTCATTCTCTGGGGAACCAAAACTCCAAACGAAGCTCCTAGCACTTCTAACAAAAGATGCTTCAGATTCAGATAAAGAAGAATACTATTCAGAATCAAGTGAAGACTCTGAATGTGAAACTTCTCCTATTCTGTCTCTGAATGTGATCACTAACAAATACCAAAAGGAATTTCTCCTTGATCTTATAGGAAAAATTTCTGATATTGACACAAAAAGAGAATACCTTAAAAAACTCAAAGGTATTACCCTGGAAGAAGAAGATAGGACTCTTAATTTGAACTAGGATCCTCATCCTCCTCTATCTCTCAAATTTTCGAACCATACCCTATTCCCAATCCTTACCAACAAATTACTGCCAAGCAACTTCAATATGAGGTTAACAACCTTAAAGCCCAAGTTCATCTCCTCAAAATTGAAGTTGCTAGCCTCAAAGCTACAGATTTAGAGATAGAGGGCCAGCTCGCCATTCTGGAATCAAATAAAGGCAATCCCTCTAGTGTTCCAAACCTTGATTTTGACATTTCAAAAGTTTCTGCTACTCAGGTTCCTGAAAATCAGCTTTTACAAACTATTCCGCAAGTCACATTTCAAAAATGGTATTCAATTGTGAAACTTGTAGTTAATAACGTCTCAATTAATACAGCAGCTCTTATTGATAGCGGAGCGGACCAAAACTGTATTAAAGGAGGAATCATTCCTACTAAGTATTGCGAACGTACAAAAGAACATTTAGCCAGTGCTAATGGTGAACCATTAAGCATTCGATATAAGCTCAACAAAAGTTATATTCAAAATGATGGTTACTGTTTTAAAAATGTTTTCCTCATTGTTGATAGCATTACAAATGATGTTTTTTTAGGAACACCATTTCTAACACAAATTTGCCCATTTTACGTTAATGAAATTGGTGTTCATACTAAAATTATGGGAAAACCCATATCATTTAATTTTCTTTCTGAAGTTCACCTGAAGGAAGTTCTCAGTTTACAATCCTCTACTATTTTCAAACAAATAAATACTTTACATGCCAAACAAACTCAAATTTGTTATCTAGAAGAAGAAATTTCATATCTTCAAATTAAAGAACAATTAAAAACCCCCTCTGTTCAACTCAGGATTTCAGAATTCGAACAATTACTTTTATTAATAAAGCGTGGTTTTATTCGACAAATTCCGATGCTATTCACGCTGGTATTAGAGACAGAACATACAGATTCTGCATCAAGGTGAGATGTAGTAGTGCATACTATACCTCTAGAAGCGTAGAGCCGTTATTAGACGGTGTTGTTAGGGGCGTTGGTCAACCTGCGTAAACTGTTGGTCAGCCAAGTGGTGGTCCTGGTTGGTGGTCCCGTCTCTATCATCTGTCTGTTTATAGAGTTAGAGTATGCATTAAAACAATGACATCTAGATTAAGAGGATTGTTGTCTTTTAATTTAGATAGCAAGCCATAGAGACATAGTTAATTCGAAATTTCCTGATGAAATCAGAGACAAGTTTGATAATGTCAGGAGGGGGAATTGTTTTGTAGCTAGTGAGAAATAAATGTTCGCTATGACGAACAAAGTAGGTATTGTCTTGGGTTGATTTGGTAGCTGGCTTGGTGACAACAGTTTTGTAAGGTAACGGGGGAAAATTTGTTAATGAAAGGAATTGATTTTGTGTGGGAGCTTGAAGCTGATAGTCCTCAGCTCTTCGGATCTTGAAATACAGAGTACTACTGATGAAATTTCCCTTTTAATAGTAGAGTAATTTTGTCGCGGGCCAAGCCAGGTTCATCTTTGGGAAGCTCTAGGATTTCACGTTCCTTTTATAATAATCCTTTCACTCGTGCTTTTGTTGATGTCGTTGGACTTTCTCTTTTGATAGGTGTAGAAGGTCCAGTAGTGACTTCCTTCTTCTTTTGAAATGTATGGAGATTGTAGAAAGTAAACTTCTCAGTTTTGGTTTTCCAAAAGAACTCCACATTCTCTTTACTGCATAACTTTGTTTTGCATTCATTCCACCACTTGATTTTATAAACATGAACCATGAAAAGTGGAAATGAATATAAAGCAAAGTTATGCGGTAAAGAGAACGTGGAGTTTTTCTGTAAAATCAAAACTAAGAAGTTTACTCTCCACAATCTCCGTACATTTGAAAAGAAGAAGGAAGTCAC
Organism: Carnegiea gigantea; assembly: GCA_029747015.1. Lineage (NCBI taxonomy): Eukaryota > Viridiplantae > Streptophyta > Magnoliopsida > Caryophyllales > Cactaceae > Carnegiea > Carnegiea gigantea. The sequence continues at coordinate 274,849 of JAKOGI010001013.1, read as the reverse complement.
TATTGGACCTTCTACTCCTACCAAAAGAGAAAGTCCAACGACATTAACAAAAGCACGAGTGAAAGGATTATCATAAAAGGAACGTGAAATCCTAGAGCTTCTCAAAGATGAACCTGGCTTGGCCCACAGCAAAATTACTCTACTATTAAAAAGGAAATTTTATCAGTAGTACTCTGTATTTTAAGATCCGAAGAGCTGAGGATTATTAGCCTCAAGTTCCCACACAAAATCAACTCCTTCCATTAACAAATTTTCCCCCGTTACCTTACAAAACTGTTGTCACCAAGCAACCACCAAATCAACCCAAGACAATACCTACTTTGTTCGTCAAATTTTGAAAAGAGTTTTACGTTATATAAATGGTTTAACAAATTTCTTTTGTTTGGAATTCTTTTTTTTATTAAACATCCTTTTATAAAATTTCTTTTGCTAATTTGCAACCGATTCTCAGTTTTTACAAACTATTTCGTAAGGCACATTTCAAAAATGGTATTCAATTGAGAAACTTGTAGTTAATGACTTCTCAATCAATACAGTAGCTCTTATTGATAGCGTAGCGGACCAAAACTGTGTTAAAGAGGAATTATTCCTAGTAAGTATTGCAAACGAATAAAAGAACATTTAGCCAGTGCCAATGGTGAACCTTTAACCATTCGGTATAAGCTCAACAAAAGTTATATTCAAAATGATAGTTACTGTTTCAAAAATGTTTTCCTCGTTGTTGATAACATTACAAATGATGTTATTTTAGGAACACCATTTCTAACACAAATTTACCCATTTTATGTTAATGAAACTGGTGTTCATATTAAAATTATGGGAAAACCCATATCATTTAATTTTCTTTCTGAAGTTCGCCAGAAGGAAGTTCTCAGTTTACAATCCTCTACTATTTTCGAACAAATAAATACTTTACGTGCCAAACAAACTCAAATTTGTCATCTACAAGAAGAAATTTCATGTCTTCGAATTGAAGAGCAATTAAAAACCCCCTCTGTTCAGCTCAAGATTTCAGAATTCGAACAATTACTAAAGAAAAGGATATGTTCTGATCTTCCCAATGCATTTTGGGAACGAAAGAAACATATCATATCTTTACCTTATGAAAAGGGATTTGATGGAAACCATATTCCTACAAAAGCTAGGCCAACGCAAATGAATTTCGAACTTCTTGAACATTGCAAAAAGGAAGTTCAATGTTTGCTTGATAAAAAGCTGATTAGACCATCAAAATTCCGTTGGAGCTGTGCAGCGTTTTATGTTAATAATGCAGCTGAAAAAGAAAGAGGAGTTCCAAGGCTTCTTATTAATTACAAACCTTTGAACAAAGTTTTACAATGGATTAGATGCCCGATTCCAAACAAAAGAGATTTATTAAACTGTTTATATAAAGCAAAACTCTTTTCAAAATTTGACATGAAGTCAGGATTCTGGCAGATCTAGATAGCTGAGAAAGATAGATATAAAACTGCATTTATAGTTCCTTTTGGACATTATGAATGAAATGTAATGCCTTTTGGTCCCAAAAATGCTCCTTCTGAATTTCAAAATATAATGAACGATATTTTTACTCCTTATACATCCTTCATTATTGTTTATATTGATGATGTTTTAGTTTTTTCTAATACAATTGATCAGCACTTCAAACATTCATAAATATTCTTACATGTTATTGAAAAAAATGGTTAAGCAGTTTCTGCCTCAAAAATGGCTTTGTTTCAAACAAAAATTAGGTTTCTTGGGCATGATATTTATCAAGGTACCATTAAACCAATTATGTGATCTTTAGCAGTTGCTGATAAATTTCCTGATGAAATCAAAGACAAAAAACAATTGCAAAGATTTCTAGGTTGCTTAAATTATGTTTTAGATTTCTTTCCCTATTTACATCAATTATGTGCACCTCTGCATTGAAGACTTAGGAAGAACCCAGTCCCCTGGACTGAAGAGCATACCAAAATAGTTAGACAAGTCAAAGAAACAGTCAAGTCATTACCATGTCTTAATATCCCTAATCCCTCTACATTTATAATAGTAACAATAGATGCATCAGACATAGGATATGGCGGTATATTAAAACAAAAGCTAGAGTCATAGCTAAATGAGCAATTAGTAAGATTTCATTTAGGTATCTGGCTTGGCCCGTAGCAAAATTACTCTACTATTAAAAAGAAAATTTTATCAGTAGTACACTGTATTCCAAAGTTTCAAGATGATTTGTTTTACAAAAAATTCTTACTTCAAATCGATTGCAAATCAGCAAAAGAAATTTTACAAAAGGATGTTAAAAACTTAGTTTCTAAACAAATATTTGCCCCATGCCAGGCAGTCTTATGAGCTTTTAATTTTGATATTGGGTTTATCAAAGGTCACAACAACTCTCTTCCTTATTTTCTTACTCGAGAATTCTTACAAAGAAAGAGTAACAAAAAATCACTTCTGCAGGAATCAAAATGAGTTCCAGTAAAGACAAAGGCAAAGACAAAGGCAAATGGATCCGAAGAGCTAAGGATTATCAGCTTCCAGTTCCCACATAAAATCAATTCCTTCCATTAACAAATTTTCCCCCGTTACCTTATAAAAGTGTTGTCACCAAGCCAGCCACCAAATCAACCCTAGACAATACCTACTTTGTTTGTCATACTAAACATTTATTTCTCACCAGCTACCAAACAATTCCCTCTCCTGACATTATCAAACCTCTCATGTAAAGAACCTTTGGCAAAAAAAATTTTGCCACTGATGACCCTCAGAAAACACAACAATTCTATGAGCTTATCCTTGTTGACACTCGCTCAATTGACATCACCCACACCTTCGACAAAATTAACCCTGGTTTCATTCTTTTTTCCAAATGTATTATCCGCAATGTTTTAAGCACCCAACAATGGAAAAATCCCTTCGAAGAAAAGAGTTTTTCCATATAATTTGTTCCACAAACCTTTGATTACAATGACTATCGGATGGCCTGGTATCAAGCATTCCTTTACCATCCTGAGAGCTATTCTTGGTTCTTTAATTTCCATAACAACTGCCCAAACACATTTCCTATCTAGTTTTACTACTGGTGGACATGGTTTGGATGCAGCACGACAATTCTTCCTAATGAAGCAAAGGAAGGATGGAATTTCTGGGGAAAAAACACCTCATCCCCTAAGCCATATAGCAAGGAAGTACAATTCTTTCGGACTTTCAACATTGCTTGGATCTTTAGTTGGGAGTAGCGTTTACAAAATCATTTACTTAATTCACTTCCACTTTCCATGGTTCTTCTTTATAAAATCAAGTGGTGGAATGAATACAAAACAAAGTTATGTGGTAAAGAGAACGTGGAGTTTTTCTGCAAAACCAAAACCAAGAAGTTTACTCTCCAAAATCTCCATACATTTGAAAAGAAGAAGGAAATCACTACTGGACCTTCTACTCCTATCAAAAGAGAAAGTCCAACGACATCAACAAAAGCACAAGTGAAAGGATTATCACAAAAGGAACGTGAAATCCTACAGCTTCTCAAAGATGACCCTGGCACGAGATAAATTTTTCTTCAAAAAATTTTAGACAAAGCTAATGACTCTGATGATGAGGCAGTCAGTTCAGCAGCCTCCTCTGCAAAACCAAATCAGCAGGACTATCAAGATTCTCAGGATCTGCATGATTTGTAATTTGACCCAAAAAAAACAAAATAAGGAAAGAGCCTGCAAGAGTTGTGACCTTTCACAAATTACAAAGGTCGTGGCTCTTGGCAAAAGTAAAGGTCATTTTCTAACAGATCATTTCTTTTACAAGAAAAGTAAAATATCGACAAAAACAAACACTATTCAGCTACAGTATAATGATAAGAGCAACTCACCTTCCGGTGTCTTCTTTCCTCATAAGGCGGACAAAAGGAATCTTGTTTTCTCAAAAGGACAAAAGCCTCTATTATACAACTCTACTTTTCCTATCTATATAAGAAAGAACATTTAGAGGAGAAGGCAGAGCGAATTAAAGCATTCTCTTATATTCTACTAGCTTTCTTGAAACTCTCCTCTCTTTCTCTCAAGTTTCTTTCTTTATAATTTGTGTAAGTGCTTAGCACAATTTTATGTGTACAATTACTTTTATCAATAAAGCGTGGTTTTATTGGACAAATTCCGATCCTGTTCACGCTGGTATTAGAGCCAAAACACGCAGATTCTGCATCAAGGTGAGTTGTAGTAGTGTGTAGTATACCTCTAGAAGCATAGAGCCGTTATTAGATGGTGTTGTTAGAGGCGTTGGTAAGCCAAGTGGTGGTCCCGGTTGGTGGTCCCATCCTTATCATCTGTCCACTTATAGAGTTAGAGTATGCATTAAAACAATGACATCTAGATTGAGAAGATTGTTGTATTTTAACTCAGATAGTAGCCATGGAGACATAGTTAATTCAAATGAACAAAGAACTAGTTCCATTTTTAGGGCACCCTCACCTGACAATTATGCAAATTGGGAATTACCTAGAATAAAAGTGGACACTATTTACGAAATTGGAACTTTTGATTTCATTAAGGCCTATTTTGTTAAAACTCATGAAGAAGTTATAAGTTTACAAAATGGATTACAAACAATTTCCATGTTAAAAGAAAATTCCATTAAAAGTCGTTTGAAAGCAAAACATAGATTTATGCATATTGGATTGGTTCAAGTTGCCATTAAACCTCTTCTTAAAAACGGTGTTAATACACCTATATATATGGCATTAAGAGACAAAAGATTAAGAAAATACAAATCTTCTCTTTTAGCTATTATTTAGACCAATATTTGCGAAGGACCAGTATTTTTCAATCATTATCCTGATTTTATGGTTGATCTAATATGTCATATGACAACAGAAGCTTTGAAGCTTGATGTTCATATCCAAGGTAATGAATTTCTTGACTTTAAAAACTTTGTTATTATACATAGAATTTACTTTCGACTTATGTCAACTAATTTAAATACAAGATTTTTGAACCCCCTTCCTTCAAATTCACAGGAAATAATTCTCTCACAAATTGAAGCCGAAAAACCAACAATTTTCACTCCAAAACTTCTCAAATGGGATGAGATTACTCTTCCAGATGAGGTCGAATTGCAAGAACCCCAACAACCTGCACAAATAGAAAGAAGAGGTATCGATTAAATTATAGAAGAACCTAATGATCGGGTTATTCTTAAATTTTGATCTGTATCTATTCGTGATGATCCTTCCATACCTGGACCCTCAAATTATCGAAGATCTTTTTCGAATTTCTCTTCTCGATCTGAACTTTTAGATCACTCTCAGAGATACAGATTTAGAGCTCCAGTTCTTTAATGAGTCCCAGATCCTCCCTCTCCCACTTCGTCGGGCATGGGAGCTGCCATTAATGTCGTCACAAAACTTAGTTTCTCTATTCACTGGTCATTTCTCAAAAGAGATTATTACTCACCCCAAAATGCTTCTTTAAGAACGTGGTTTGAACAAATGGATTGAGATCTCAGGGAACACATAAAGACAGAATGGATCAAAGACATGGAACGCCTCCAAGTTAATTTTCATTTCTTTCTTTAGTTTCCCACGTTTAGTTCCAAACAAGGAAGTACTCAAGACTTCTAGAAAGAAAGATTTATTGCTGGATTACCTAAACTCGTCGGAGAAAGAATCCTCAATAAATTACGCCAAAATTTTGGTACCAGTGAATTTTGGCACCAGTGACATCCCTTTTGGACTATTAACATTTGGAAAATCTTTGGTATTGTAAAAACTGAAGGAATAAATCTTTGCAATGAGATTAAACTACAATCCAAATATGGATAAGAAAGAGCACCATCTCGTAAAGAGATGGGTACTTTCTGTGAAACATTTGGTATTACCAAAATTGAAGCACCCTCAATAGCCCACAAGAGAATTCAAAAAAAAAAGGGCTCAGTCTAAAATCAAAAAGACCTCAAAGGCAGCCCAAGGCTTTCATTAAAAAGGAACAGCCTAAGTCCATCCCCAAAAAGAAACAGCCCAACAAAAAAAAAAAAGACCCTTGTTTGCTAAAAATGTGGTCAAATGGGTCATAAAGCCTTCCAATAGAAAACAGAACAAAAGATCAATGAGTTATTCTCTGGAGAACCAGAACTCCAAAAGAAGCTCCTAGCCCTTCTAACAAAAGAGGCTTCGAATTCAGATAAAGAAGAAGAATACTATTCAGAATGAAGTGAAGACTCTGAATATAAAACTTCGCCTATTCTGTCTCTTAATGTAATCACTAACAAATCCCAAAAGGAATTTCTCCTTGATCTTATAGGAAAATTTTCTGATATTGACACAAAACAAGAATATCTTGAAAAACTCAAAGGTATTATCCTGGAAGAAGAAGATAGGACTCCTAAATTTGAATTAGGATCCTCATCCTCCTCTATCTGTCAAATTTTCGAACGATACCCTATTCCCAATCCTTACCAACAAATCACTACCAAGCAACTTCAATTTGAGGTTAACGACCTCAAAACCTAAGTTCGTCTCCTCAAAACTGAAGTTGTTAGCCTCAAAGCTAAAGATTTAGAGATTGAGGCTAAGCTCGCCATTCTGGAATCAAATAAAGGCAATCCCTCTAGTGTTCCAAACCTTGATTTTGACATTTCAAAAGTTTCTGCTACTGAGATTCTTGAAAATCAGTTTTTACAAGTTATTTCGCAAGTCACATTTCAAAAATGGTATTCAATTGTGAAACTTGTAGTTAATGACTTCTCAATTAATAAAGTAGCTTTTATCGATAGCGGAGTGGACTAAAACTGTATTAAAGGAGGAATCATTCCTGCTAAGTGTTGCGAACGGACAAAAGAACATTTGGCCAGTGCTAATGGTGAACCATTAAGCATTCGGTATAAGCTTAGCAAAAGTTATATTCAAATTAATGGTTACTGTTTCAAAAATGTTTTCCTCATTGTTGATAACATTACAAATGATGTTATTTTAGGAACACCATTTCTAACACAAATTTACCCATTTTATGTTAATGAAATTAGTGTTCGTACTAAAATTATGGGAAAACCCATATCATTTAATTTTCTTTCTGAAGTTCGCCTGAAGGAAGTTCTCAGTTTACAATCCTCTTCTATTTTCAAATAAATAAATACTTTACATACCAAACAAACTCAAATTTGTTATCTACAAGAAGAAATTTCGTATCTTCGAATTGAAGAACAATTAAAAACCCCCTCTGTTCAACTCAAGATTTCAGAATTCAAACAATTACTAGACAAAAGGATATGTTCTGATCTTCCCGCTGCATTTTAGGAATGAAAAAAACATATCATATCTTTACCTTATGACAAGGGATTTGGTGAAAAACAAATTCTTACACAAGCTAGGCCAACACAAATGAATTTTGAACTTCTTGAACATTGCAAAAAAGAAATTCAAAGTTTGTTAGATAAGAAGCTGATTAGACCATCAAAATCCCCTTGGAGTTGTGCAACCTTTTCGTTAATGATGCAGCTAAAAAAGAAAGAGGAGTTCCAAGGCTTGTTATTAATTGCAAACCTTTGAACAAAGTTTTACAATGCATTAGATGCCCGATTCATAACAAAAGAGATTTATTACACCGATTATATAATGCAAAACTCTTTTCAAAATTTGACATGAAGTTAGGATTCCGGCAGATCCAGATAGCCGAGAAAGATAGATATAAAACTGCATTTACAGTTTCTTTTGAACATCATGAATGGAATGTGATGCCTTTTGGTCTCAAAAATGCTCCTTTTGAATTTCAAAAAATGTAATGAACGACATTTTTACTCCTTGCACATCCTTCATTACTATTTATATTGATGATGTTTTAGTTTTTTCTAATACAATTGATTAGCACTTCAAACATTTATAAATATTCTTACATGTTGTTGAGTGAAATGGTTTAGCAGTTTCTGCCTTAGAAATGACTTTGTTTCAAACAAAAATTAGGTTTCTTGGGCATGATATTTATCAAGGTATCATTAAACCAATTATGCGATCTTTAGCATTTGCTGACAAATTTTCTAATGAAATCAAAGACAAAAAACAATTGCAAAGATTTCTGGGTTGCTTAAATTATGTGTCAGATTTCTTCCCCCATTTAGGTCAATTATGTGCACCTCTATATCGAAGACTTGGGAAGAGCCCAACCCCCTGGATCGAAGAGCATACCAAAATAGTTAGACAAGTCAAAGAAAGAGTCAAGTCATTGCCATGCCTTAATATCCCTAATCCCTCTGCGTTTATGATAATAGAAACAGATGCATCAGACATAGGATATGGTGGTATATTAAAACGAAAGTTAGAGGCACAGTTGAATAAGCAATTAGTAAGATTTCATTCAGGTATCTGGCTTGGCCCGCAGCAAAATTACTCTACTGTTAAAAAGGAAATTTTATCATTAGTACTCTGTATTTCAAAGTTTTAAGATGACTTGTTTTGCAAAAAATTCTTACTTCGAATCGATTGCAAATCAGCAAAAGAAATTTTACAAAAGGATGTTAAAAACTTAGTTTCCAAACAAATATTTGCCCAATGGCAGGCAATTTTATCAGCTTTTGATTTTGATATTGAGTTTATCAAAGGTCAAAATAGCTCTCTTCCTGATTTTCTTACTCGAGAATTCATGCAAGGAAAGAGTGACAAAAAATCACTTAGGCAGGAATCAAAATGAGTTCCAGCAAAGACAAGGGCAAAGGGATCCGAAGACCTAAGGATTATCAGCTTCAAGTTCCCACGTAAAATCAATTCCTTCCATTAACAATTTTTCCTATGTTACCTTGCAAAACTGTTGTCACCAAGGCAGCCACCAAATCAACCCAAGACAATACCTACTTTGTTCATCGTATTGAACATTTATTTCTCACCAGCTATGAAACAATTCCCTCTCCTAACATTATCAAACCTCTCATACAAAGAACCTTTGCCAAAAAACATTTTGTCACTGTTGACCCTCAGCAAACACAACAATTCTATAGCTTATCCTTGTTGATGCTCGCTCAATTGACATTACCTACACCTTCGACAAAATTAACCCTGATTTCATTCTTTTCTCTAAATGTGTTATTCGCAATGTTTTAAGCACCCAACAATGGAAAAATCCCTTCGAAGAAAGGAGTTTTTCCATACAATTTGTTTCACAAACCTTTGATTACAATGACTATAGGATGGCTTTGATTACAATGACTATAGGATGGCCTGGTATCGCGCATTCCTTTAGCGTCCTGAGACCCATTCTTAGTTCTTTAATTTCCATGACAACTGTCCAAACACATTTCCTATCTGGTTTTACTACTGGTGGACATAGTTTGGATGCAAGACGATAAGTCTTCCTAATGAATCAAAAGAAGGATGGGATTTCTGGGAAAAAGACACCTCATCCCTTAAGCCATACGCCAAGGACGTACAATTCTTTCGGACTTTCAACATTGCTTGGATCTTTAGGTGGGAGAACTATTTACGAAATCATTTACTTAATTCATTTCCACTTTCCATGGTTCTTGTTTATAAAATCAAGTGGTAAAACAAAGTTATGCGGTAAAGAAAACGTAGAGCTTTTCTACAAAACAAAAACTAAGAAGTTTACCCTCCACAATCTCCATACATTTGAAAGAAGAAGGAGGTCACTACTAGACCTTCTGCTTCTATCAAAAGAGAAAGTCCAACGACATCAACAAAAGTACGAGTGAAAGATTCATCACAAAAGGAACGTGAAATCCGAGAACTTCTCAAAGTGGCATGAGACAAATTTTTCTTCAAAAAATTTTAGACAAAGCCAATGACTCTGATGATGAGACAGTCAGTTCAATAGCCTCCTCCACAAAACCAAATCAGCAGGACTATCAAGATTCTCAGGATCTGTATGATTTGTAATTTGACCCCAAAAAAAAAAACATGGTAAGGAACGAACCTGCAAGAGTTATGACCTTTTACAAATTACAAAGGTCGTGGCTCTTGGAAAAAGTAAAGGTCATTTCCTAACAGATCATTTCTTTTGCAGGAAAAGCAAAATATTGATAAAAACAACCACTATTCAACTACAGTATAATGATAAGAGCCACTCACCTACCGGTGTCTTCTTTCCTCATGAGGCAAACAAAAGGAATCTCATTTTCCCAAAAGGACAAAAGCCTCTATTATACAAGTCTACTTTTCCTATCTATATAAGGAAGAACATTTAGAGGAGAAGGCAGAGCGAGTTCAAGCATTTTCTTGTATTCTACTAGCTTTCTCGAAACCCTCCTCTCTTTCTCTCAACTTTCTTTCTTTACAATTTGTGTAAGTTCTTAGCACAATTTTATGTGTACAATTACTTTTATCAATAAAGCGTGGTTTTATTGGACAAATCCCGATCCTATTCATGCTGGTATTAGAGGCAAAACACACAGATTCTGCATCAAGGTGAGTTGCAGTAGTGTATAGTACACCTCTAGAAGCATAGAGCCGCTATTGGACGGTGTTGTTAGGGGTGTTGGTCAGCCTATGTAAATCGTTGTTCAGCCAAGTGGTGGTTTCGGTTAGTGGTCCCGTCTCTATCATCTGTCTGCTTATAGAGTTAGAGTATGCATTAAAACAATGGCATCTAGATTAAGAAGATTGTTGTCTTTTAACTGAAATAGCAGCCATAGAGACATAGTTAATTCAAATGAACAAAGAACTACTTCCATTTTTAGGGCACCCTCACCTGACAATTATGCAAATTGGGAATTACCTAGAATAGAAGTAGACACCGTTTACAAAATTGGGACTTTTGATTACATTAAGGCCTATTCTGTTAAAACTCATGAAGAAGTTATAAGTTTACAAAATGGACTATAAGTAATTTCCATGTTAAAACAAAATTCCATCAAAAGTCATTTGAAACCTAGATATAGATTTATGCATATTGGATTGGTTCAAGTTGCCATTAAACCTGATTAATGCACCTACATATATGGCATTAAGAGACAAAAGATTAAGAAAATACAAATCTCCTCTTTTAGCTATTATTCGGACCAATATTTACAAAGGACCAGCAATTTTCAATTGTTATCCTGATCTTATGGCAAATCTAGCATGTGCTATGACAATAGAAGCTTTGAAGCATGATGTTCATATCCAAGGTAATAAATTTCTTGACTTCAAAAACTTTCTTATTATTTATAGAATTTACTTTCGACTTATGTCAACTAATTTAAATACAAGATTTTTGAACCCTCTTTCTTCAAATTCACAGGAAACAATTCTCTTACAAATTAAAGACGAAAAACCAACAGTTTTCAGTCCAAAACTTCTCAAATGGGATGAGATTACTCTTCCAGATGAGATCGAATTACAAGAACCCCAACGACCTGCACAAATAGAAAGAAGAGATATCGATCAAATTATAGAAGAACCTGATGATCGGGTTATTCTCAAATTTTGATCTTTATCTATTCGTGATGATCCTTCCATACCTGGACCCTTAAATTATCGAAGATCTTTTTTAGATTTCTCTTCTTGAACTAAAATTTTAGATCACTCTCAAAGATACAGATTTAGAGCTCCACCAATCCCAGATCCTCCCTCACCCACTTTGTCTGGCATAGGAGCTGCCATTAATGTCCTCACAAAACTTAGTTTCTCTATTGACCGATCGTTTCTCAAAAGAGATTATTATTCACCTCAAAATGCTTCTTTAAGAATGTGGTTTGAACAAATGCATCGAGATCTCAGGGAGCACATAAAGACAGAGTGGATCGAAGACATGGAACGCCTCCAGGTCAATTTTCCTTTCTTTCTTTGGGTTCCCACGTTTACTTCCAAACAAGGAATCCCAAATGTCTATACCATTCCTAGGATTAATGTTCAAACAAATCTTCTCAAAACTTGGCATTTTACAATGGTTCTAGCGTTTCCCCCGTTCATCCTCCACAAGATGGCATAAAAAATTTTGTCCAAGGTGAACCCATTCTGGCTACACCTTTTCGAAAAGGCCGGGAGGGGAATGATACCGTCAAACTCGAAGATCTCAAAAAGGTTCGTCAACAAGCCAATTATACTAATACTATCCTTTATACCATAGCCGACCAATTAAATCATGTTTCTTTAACGATAGAAGAGACCAACAGAGTAGTAAAACTTCTATCCCCAGCACTAGCAATACTGATACCATTTCCAAGCCTTTCTTTAAGATGGATAGCACCCTAAAGAAACGAAGATTCTTATATAAAGGCTTCTGCCAATAGTCATTTCCTAAAGATCATTTCAAATGAAATCAAAGAGTTAGACACTTCTCTGAAAGGAAAGTCCGTGACTTACCTCGACCAAACATGTCAAAGTCAAGGTCTGGAACACTAGCGGGATTGCCTTTATTTGATTCTAGAATGGCGAGCTTAGCCTCTATCTCTAAATATTTAGCTTTGAGGCTAACAACTTCAGTTTTCAGGAGACAAACTTGGGCTTTGAGGTCGTTAAGCTCTGATTGAAGTTGCTTGGTAGTAATTTGTTGGTAAGGATTGGGAATAGGGTATCGTTCGAAAATTTGAGAGATAGAGGAGGATGAGGATCCTAATTCAAATTTAGGAGCCCTATCTTCTTCTTCCAGGATAATGCCTTTGAGTTTTTCAAGGTATTCTCTTTTTGTGTCAATATCAGAAATGTTCCTTATAAGATCAGGGGGAAATTCCTTTTGGGATTTGTTAGTGATTACATTCAGAGATAGAATAGGAGAAGTTTCATATTCAAAGTCTTCACTTTATTCTGAATAGTATTCTTCCTCTTTATCTGAATCTGAACCATCTTTTGTTAGAAGGGCTAAGAGCTTGTTCTGGAGTTCTGGTTCTCCAGAGAATAACTCATTGGTCTTTTAGGAAAAATTTCTAATATTGATACAAAAAGAGACTTAATGGCAACTTGAACCACGCTTTATTGAATTTGTCCAATAAAAAACTCAAAGGTATTATCCTGGAAGAAGAAGATAGGACTCCTAAATTTGAATTAGGATCCTCATCCTCCTCTATCTCTCAAATTTTCAACCGATACTCTATTCCCAATCCTTACCAACACAAATGAATTTCAAAGATATGTAATTTCTTCTTGTAGATAACAAATTTGAGTTTGTTTGGCATATAAAGTATTTATTTGTTTGAAAATAGTAGAGGATTGTAAACTGAGAACTTCCTTTAGGTGAACTTCAGAAAGAAAATTAAATGATATGGGTTTTCCTATAATTTTAGTATGAACGCCAGTTTCATTAGCATAAAATGGGCAAATTTGCATTAGAAATGGTGTTCCTAAATTAACATCATTTGTAATGTTATCAACAATGAGGAAAACATTTTTGAAACAGTAACTATCATTTTGAATATAACTTTTGTTAAGCTTATACCGAATGCTTAATGGTTCACCATTAGCATTGGCTAAATGTTCTTTTGTTCGTTCACAATACTTAGTGGGAATGATTCCTCCTTTAATACAGTTTTGGTCTGCTCCACTATCAATAAAAGCTACTGTATTAATTGAGAAGTCATTAACTACAAGTTTCGCAATTAAATACCACTTTCGAAATGTGACTTGCGAAATAGTTTGTAAAAACTGATTTTCAGGAATCCTAGTAGCAGAAACTTTTGAAATGTCAAAATCAAGGTTTGGAACACTAGAGGGCTTGCCTTTATTTGATTATAGAATGGCGAGCATAGCCTTTATCTCTAAATCTTTAGCTTTGAAGCTAACAACTTCAGTTTTGAGGAGACAAACCTTGGCTTTGAGGTCATTAACCTTAGATTGAAGTTGCTTGGTAGTAATTTGTTGGTAAGGATTGGGAATAGGGTATCGTTCGAAAATTTGAGAGATAGAGGAGGATGAGGATCCTAATTCAAATTTAGGAGTCCTATCTTCTTCTTCCAGGATAATGCCTTTGAGTTTTAGGGATATTAAGACATGGCAATGACTTGACTCTTTCTTTAACTTGTCTAACTATTTTGGTATGCTCTTCAGTCCAGGGGACTAGGTTCTTCCTAATTCTTTGATACAGAGGTGCACATAATTGACGTGACAAGGGAAAGAAATCTGAAACATAATTTAAGCAACCCAGAAATCTTTGCAATTGTTTTTTGTCTTTGATTTCATCTGGAAATTTATCAACAAATGCTAAAGATGGCATAATTGGTTTAATGGTACCTTGATAAATATCGTGCCCAAGAAACCTATTTTTTGTTTGAACCAAAGCCATTTTTGAGGCAAAAACTGCTAAACCATTTTTCTCAATAACATGTAAGAATATTTGTAAATGTTTTAAGTGCTGATCAATTGTATTAGAAAAAACTAAAACGTCATCGATATAAACAATAATGTAGGATGCGTAAGGAGCAAAAATATCGTTCATTATATTTTGAAATTCAGATGGAGCATTTTTGAGACCAAAAGGCATTACATTTCATTAATAATGTAGGAAAGGAACTGTAAATATAGTTTGACATCTACCTTTCTCAGCTATCTGGATCTAACAGAATCCTAACTTTATGTCAAATTTTGAAGAGAGATTTATGCATTGAACGCAAATTCTGCATCATGGTGAGTTGTAGTAGTGCATAGTATACCCCTAGAAGCATAGAGCCGTTATTAGACGTTGTTGTTAGGGGCATTGGTCAGCCCGTGTAAATCATTGGTCAGCCAAGCAGTGGTCCCGGTTGGTGGTCCCGTCTCTATCATCTGTCTACTTATAAAGTTAGAGCATGCATTAAAACAATGGTATCTAGATTAAGAAGATTGTTGTCTTTTAACTCAGATAACAGCCATAGAGACACAGTTAATTCAAATGAACAAAGAACTAGTTTCATTTTTAGGGAACCCTCACCTGACAATTATGCAAATTGGGAATTACCTAGAATAGAAGTAGACACTATTTACAAAATTGGAACTTTTGATTTCATTGAGGCCTATTCTGTTAAAACTCATGAAGAAGTAATATGTTTACAAAATGGATTACAAACAATTTCCATGTTAAAACAAAATTCCATTGAAAGTCATTTGCAAGCAAAATATAGATTTATGCATATTAGATTGGTTCAAGTTGCCATTAAACCTCTTCTTAAAAAAGGTATTAATGCACCTATATATATGGCATTAAGAGACAAAAGATTAATAAAATACAAATCTTCCCTTTTAGCTGTTGTTCAGACCAATATTTGCAAAGGATCAGTGTTTTTCAATTGTTATCCTAATTTTATGGCTGATCTAACATGTCCTATGACAATAGAAGCTTTGAAGTTTAATGTTCATATCCAAGGTAATGAATTTCTTGACTTCAAAAACTTTGTTATTATTTATAGAATTTACTTTCGACTTATGTCAAGTAATTTAAATACAAGATTTTTGAACCTGCTTCCTTCAAATTCATAGGAAACAATTCTCTTACAAATTGAAGACGAAAAAACCAACAATTTGCACTCTAAAACTTCTTAAATGGGATGAGATTACTCTTTTAGATGAGATCGAATAACAAGAACCTTAACAACCTGCACAAATAGAAAGAAGAGATATCGATCAAATAATAGAAGAACCTGATAGTCGGGTCATTCTTAAATTTCGATCTTTATCTATTTGTGATCATCCTTCCATACCTAGACCTTCAAATTATCAAAGATCTTTTTCAGATTTCTCTTCTTGATCCGAACCTTTAGATCACTCACAAAGATACACATTTACAGCTCCAGTTCCTGAACCAGTCCCAGATCCTCCCTCTCCCACTTCATCTGGCATAGGAGCTGCCATTAATGTCCTCACAAAACTTGGTTTCTCTATTGACTGGTCATTTCTCAAAAGAGATTATTATTCACCAGAAAATGCTTCTTTAAGAGCGTGGTTTGAACAAAGAGATCGAGATCTCGGGGAACACATAAAGACAGAATGACCAAAGACATGGAATGCCTTCAGGTCAATTTTCCTTTCTTTCTTTAGTTTCCCTATTTACTTCCAAACAAGGAATCCTAAATGTCTATACCATTCCTAGTATTAACGTTCAAATAAATCTTCTCAAAACTTGGCATTTTACAAATGGTTCTAGCATTTCATCCGTTCATCCTCCGCAAGAAGACATAAACATTTTTCTCCAAGGTGAATGCATTCTGGCTACGCCTTTTCGAAAAGGTCGGGAGGGGAATGATACTGTTAAACTCGAGGATCTCAAAAAGGTCCATCAACAAGCCAATTATACTAATACTATCCTTTATACCATAGCCGACCAGTTAAATCATGTTTCTTTAAGGATAGAAGAGACCAACAGAGTAGTAAAAACTTCTATCCCCAGCACTAGCTACACTGATACCGTTTCCAAGCCTTTCTTTAAGATGGATAGCATCCCAAAAGAAAACAAAGATTCAAACATAAAGGCTTCTGCCAATAGTCATTTCTTAAAGATCATTTCAGACCAAATCAAAGAGTTAGACACTTCTCTGAAAGGAAAGTCCGTGACTTGCCTCGACCAAACATGTCGAACTCAAATCTCAGAAACCTCATCTTCAGAAGGGGAAGATGACATAAGTAGTACTAGTGAAGAAGCTTTAAATGTTACAGAAGAAGCCTTCGAAGTCTCTTCACCCATTTTCCATAAACAAAATTAAAAATTGGACTCAGGGTACTGCAAGGAACTATTACCGTAGACCTACTCCCCCAGATCTCCCATATGAAGAAAGAGGAAGCTTTACTACTTCTCACTTCAGTGAAGACTCTATTTACCAATGGAACATAGATGGTAAGTCTGAGCACGAATTCTTGAACACCATACAAGAAATGAGAATGGTCGTCTCTGCTTGTAAAGCTAAAGAATTTACCGGATCACAAGCAGCTACCGCCTTAGTAATAGGTTTTGCTGGCTAGTTAAAATATTGGTGGGATAACTTCTTTGATAATGATACTAGGACAAAAATCCTTAGCCACACCTACAAAAAGACGAATGAACATGGGGTTGAAGTTGAAGAAAGCGATGCGACTGAAGTCCTCATTCACACCATTACCCTACTTTTTCTGGGAAACCCAAACGAAGAGCATGCAGCTTCTGAAACATTTCTTATTAACCTTCGTTGTCCAACCCTCATTGATTATAGATCGTATAAAGATGTCTTCTTAACAAACGTTCTCAAACGAGAAGATGGTACTCAAGATTTATGGGAAGAAAGATTTATTACTGGATTACCTAAACTCTTTGGAGAAAGAATCCTCAATAAATTACGCCAGAATTTTGGTAACAGTGACATCCCCTTTGGATTATTAACATTTGGGGAAATCTTTGGTGTTGTAAAAATTGAAGGATTAAATCTTTACAATGAGACTAAACTACAGTCCAAATATAGATCAGAAAGAGCACATTCTCGTAAAGGGATGGGTACTTTCTGCGAAGCATTTGGTATTACCAAAATTGAAGCACCATCTACAGCCCGTAAGAGAATTCAAAAAAAAAGGGCTCAGTTTAAAATCAAAAGGCGTCAAAGGCAGCCCAAGCCTTTTATTAAAAAGGAACAGGCTAAGTCCATCCCCAAAAAGAAATAGCCCAACAAAAAGAAAAAGACCCTTGTCTGCTACAAGTGTGGTAAAATGGGTCATAAAGCCTTCCAATGCAAAACAAAACAAAAGATCAATGAGTTATTCTTTGTAGAACCAGAACTCCAGAAGAAACCCCTAGCCCTTCTAACAAAAGATGCTTCGGATTCAGATAAAGAAAAAGAATGCCATTTAGAATCAAGTGAAGACTCCGAATATAAAACTTCTCCTATTCTGTCTCTAAATGTAATCACTAACAAATCTCAAAAGGAATTTCTCCTTGATTTTATAGGAAAAATTTCTGATATCGACATAAAAAGAGAATACCTTGAAAAACTCAAAGGCATTAGCCTAGAAGAAGAAGATAGGGCTCCTAAATTTGATTTAGGATCCTTATCCTCCTCTATCTCCCAAATTTTCGAACGATACCCTATTCCCAATCCTTACCAACAAATTACTAGCAAGCAACTTCAATTTGAGGTTAACGACCTCAAAGCCTAAGTTTGTCTCCTCAAAACTGAAGTTGTTAGCCTCAAAGCTAAAGATTTAGAGATAGAGGCTAAGCTCGCCATTCTGGAATCAAATAAGGGCAATCCCTCTAGTGTTCTAAACCTTGATTTTGACATTTCAAAAGTTTCTGCTACTGAGATTCCTGAAAATCAGTTTTTACAAACTATTTTGCAAGTCACATTTCAAAAATGGTATTGAATTGTGAAACTTGTAGTTAATGACTTCTCAATTAATACAGTAGCTTTTATTGATGGTGGAGCGGACTGAAACGGTATTAAAGGACGAATCACTCCTACAAAGTATTGAGAACGAACAAAAGAACATTTAGCCAGTGCTAATAGTGAACCATTAATCATTCGCCATAAGCTCAACAAAAGTTATATCCAAAATGATGATTACTATTTCAAAAATGTTTTCCTCATTGTTGATAACATTACAAATGATGTTATTTTAGGAAAACCATTTCTAACACAAATTTACCCATTTTATGTTAATGAAAATGGTGTTCATACTAAAATTATGGGAAAACCCATATCATTTAATTTTCTTTCTAAAGTTCGCCTGAAGGAAGTTCTCAGTTTACAATCCTCTACTATTTTCAAACAAATAAATACTTTACATGCCAAACAAACTCAAATTTGTTATCCACAAGAAGAAATTTCATATCTCTGAATTGATGAACAATTAAAAGCCCCCTCTGTTCAACTCAAGATTTCAGAATTCGAACAATTACTAAAGAAAAGGATATGTTTTGATCTTCCCAATGTATTTTGAGAACGAAAGAAACATATCATATCTTTACCTTATGAAAAGGGATTTGATGAAAATCATATTCCTACAAAAGCTAGCCCAACACAAATGAATTTCGAACTCCTTGAACATTGGAAAAAAGAAATTCAAAGTTTGCTTGATAAAAAGCTGATTAGACCATCAAAATCTCCTTGGAGCTGTGGAGCCTTTTATGTTAATAATGCAGTTGAAAAAGAAAGAGGAGTTCTAAGGCTTGTTATTAATTACAAACCTTTGAACAAAGCTTGACAATGGATTAGATACCCGATTCCGCACAAAAGAGATTCATTAAACTATTTATATAACGTAAAACTCTTTTCAAAATTTGACATGAAGTCAGGATTCTGGCAGATCCAGATAGCCGAGAAAGATAGATATAAAACTGCATTTACTGTTCCTTTCGGACATTATGAATGGAATGTAATGCCTTTTCGTCTCAAAAATGCTCCTTTTGAATTCCGAAATATGATGAACGATATTTTTACTCCTTACACATCCTTTATTATTGTTTATATTGATGATGTTTTTGTTTTTTCTAATATAATTGATCAGCACTTCAAACATTTACAAATATTCTTACATGTTATTGGGAAAAATAGTTTAGCAGTTTCTGCATCAAAAATGGCTTTGTTTTAAACAAAAATTAGGTTTCTTGGGCATGATATTTATCAACGTACCATTAAACCAATTATGCAATCTTTAGCATTTGCTGATAAATTTTGTAATGAAATCAAAGATAAAAAATAACTGCAAAGATTTCTGGGTTGCTTAAATTATGTTCCAGATTTCTTTCCCCATTTACGTCAATTATGTGTACCTCTGTATCGAAGACTTAGGAAGAACTCAGTCCGCTGGACTGAAGAGCATACCAAAATTGTTAGACAAGTCAAAGAAAGTAATCCCTCTGCATTTATGATAGTAGAAACAGATGCATCAGACATAGGATATGGTGGTATATTAAAACAAAAGTTAGAGTCACAGTCGAATGAGCAATTAGTAAGATTTCATTCAGGTATCTAGCTTGGCCCACAGCAAAATTACTCTACTATTAAAAAGGAAATTTTATTAGTACTACTCTGTATTTCAAAGTTTCTAGATGATTTGCTTTACAAAAAATTCTTACTTCGAATCGATTGCAAATCAGCAAAAGAAATTTTACAAAAGGGTGTTAAAAACTTAGCTTCCAAACAAATATTTGTCCGATGGCAAGCAATTTTATCAGCTTTTGATTTTGATATTGAGCTTATTAAAGGTCAAAACAACTCTCTTCCTGAGTTTCTTACTCGAGAATTCTTGTAAGGAAAGAGTGACAAAAAATACTTCTACAGGAATCAAAATGAGTTCCAGCAAAGACAAATGCAAGGGGATCCGAAGAGCTGAGGATTATCAGCTTCAAGTTCCCACACAAAATCAATTCCTTCCATTAACAATTTTTCCCATGTTACCTTACAAAACTGTTGTCGCCAAGCCATCCACCAAATCAACCCAAGACAATACCTACTTTGTTCATCATACTAAACATTTATTTCTCACCAGCTATAAAACAATTCCCTCTCCTGACATTATCAAACCTCTTATGCAAAGAACCTTTGGCAAAAAACATATTACCACTGATGACCCTCAGAAAACACAACATTCTATGAGCTTATGCTTGTTGACACTTGCTCAATTGACATCACCCACACCTTCGACAAAATTAACCTTGGTTTCATTCTTTTTTCCAAATTTATCATCCGCAATGTTTTAAGCACCCCACAATGGAAAAATCCCTTTGAAGAAAAGAGTTTTTTCATACAATTTGTTCTACAAACCTTTAATTACAATGACTATTGGATGGCCTGGTATCGAGCATTCCTTTACCATTCTGAGGCTCATTCTTGGTTCTTTAATTTCTATGACAACTATCCAAACACATTTCCTATCTGGTTTTACTACTAGCGGGCATGGTTTGGATGTAGCACGATAATTCTTCCTAATGAAGCAAAAGAAGGATGGGATTTCTGGGAAAAAGACACCTCATCCCTTGAGCCATATACCAAGGAAGTACAACTCTTTCGGACTTTTAACATTGCTTAGATCTTTAGTTAGGAGAACTGTTTACGAAATCATTTACTTAATTCATTTCCACTTTTCATAGTTCTTGTTTATAAAACCAAGTGGTGGAATGAATACAAAACAAAGTTATGCGGTAAAGAGATCGTGGAGTTTTTCTGCAAAACCAAAACTAAGAAGTTTACTCTCCATAATCTCCATACATTTGAAAAGAAGAGAGAAGTCACTACTGGACCTTCTATTCCTATCAAAAGAGAAAGTCCAATGACATCAACAACAGCACGAGTGAAAGGTTTATCACAAAAAGAACATGAAATCCTAGAGCTTCTCAAAGATGACCTTGGCATGAGACAAATTTTTCTTTAAAAAATTTTAGACAAAGCTAATGACTCTGATGATGAGACAGTCAGTTTAGTAGCCTCCTCTACAAAACCAAATCAGTAGGACTATCAAGATTCTCAGGATCTGTATGATTTGTAATTTGATCCCCCCCCAAAAAAAACAAAGTAAGGAAAGAGCCTGCAAGAGTTGTGACCTTTCATAAATTACAAAGGTCGTGGTTGTTGGCAAAAGTAAAGGCCATTTTCTAATAGATCATTTCTTTTGCAGGAAAAGCAAAAGATCGACAAAAACGAACACTGTTCAGCTACAGTATAACGATAAGTGCCACTTACCTTCCGGTGTCTTCTTTCCTCATAAGGCTGACAAAAGGAATCTCCTTTTCTCAAAAGGATGAAAGCCTCTATTATACAAGTATACTTTTTCTATCTATATAAGGAAGAACATTTAGAGGAGAAGGCAGAGCGAATTCAAGCATTCTCTTGTATTCCACTGGCTTTCTCGAAACCCTCCTATCTTTCTCTCAACTTTCTTTCTTTACAATTTGTGTAAGTTCTTAGTACAATTTTATGTGTACAATTACTTTTATCAATAAAGCGTGGTTTTATTAGACAAAGCCCGATCCTGTTCACATTGGTATTAGAGCCAGAACATGCAAATTTTGCATCAAGGTGAGTTGTAGTAGTGCATAGTATGCCTCTAGAAGCATAGAGACATTATTAGATAGTGTTGTTAGGGGCGTTGGTCAGCCTATGTAAACCGTTGGTCAGCTAAATGGTGGTCCCAGTTGGTGGTCCCGTCTCTATCATCTGTCTGCTCATAGAGTTAGGGTATGGATTGAAACAATGGCATTTAGATTAAGAAGATTGTTGTCTTTTAACTCAGATAGCATCCATAGAGACATAGTTAATTCAAATGAACAAAGAACGAGTTCCATTTTCAGGACACCCTCACCTGATAATTATGCAAATTGGGAATTACCTAGAATAGAAGTGGACACTATTTACAAAATTGGAACTTGTGATTTCATTAAGGCCGATTCTTTTAAAACTCATGAAGAAGTTATAAGTTTGCAAAATGGATTACAAACAATTTTCATGTTAAAACAAAATTCCATTGAAAGCCATTTGAAAGTAAAATATAGATTTATGCATATTGGATTGGTTCAAGTTGCCATTAGACCTCTTCTTAAAAAAAGTATTAATGCACCTATATATATGGCATTAAGAGATAAAAGATTAAGAAAATACAAATCTTCTCTTTTAGCTACTATTCAGACCAATATTTACAAAGGACCAGTATGTTTCAATTGTTATCCTAATTTTATAGTTGATCTAACACATCTTATGACAACAGAAGCTTTGAAGCTTGATGCTCATATCCTAGGTAATGAATTTCTTGACTTCAAAAACTTTGTTATTATATATAGAATTTACCTTTGACTTATGTTAACTAATTTAAATACAAGATTTTTGAACCCTCTTCCTTCAAATTCACATGAAACAATTCTCTTACAAATTGAAGACGAAAAACCAACAGTTTTCACTCCAAAACTTCTCAAATGGGATGAGATTACTCTTCCAGATGAGATCGAATTACAAGAACCCAAACAACCTGCACAAATAGAAAGAAGAGATATCGATCAAATAATAGCAGAACCTGATGGTCAGGTTATTCTTAAATTTCGATCTTTATCTATTCGTGATGATTCTTCTATACCTGGACCCTCAAATTATCGAAGATCTTTTTCTAATTTCTCTTCTCCATCCGAACCTTTAGATCACTCTCAAAGATACAGATTTAGAGCTCCAGTTCCGGAACCAATCCCAGATCCTTCCTCTCCCACTTTGTTTGGCATAGGAGCTGCCATTAATGTCCTCACGAAACTTGGTTTCTGGTCATTTCTCAAAAAAGATGATTATTCACCCTAAAATGCTTCTTTAAGAATGTGGTTTGAACAAGTAGATCTAGATCTCAGGGGGCACATAAAGGCCGAATGGATCAAAGACACGGAACGCCTCCAGGTCAATTTTCCTTTCTTTCTTTGGTTTCCCACATTTACTTCCAAAGAAGGAATCCCAAATGTCTATACCATTCCTAGTATTAATGTTCAAACAAATCTTCTTAAAACTTGGCATTTTACAAATGGTTCTAGCATTTCCTCCGTTCATCCTCCATAAGATGACATAAACATTTTTCTCTAAGGTGAACCCATTCTAGCTGCACCTTTTCGAAAAGGCCGGGAGGGGAATGATACCGTCACACTCGAGGATCTCAAAAAGGTCCATCAACAAGCCAATTATACTAATACTATCCTCCATACCATAGCCGACCAGTTAAATCATGTTTCTTTAAGGATAGAAGAGACCAACAGAGTAGCAAAAACTTCTATCCCCAGCGCTAGCAATACTGATACCATTTCCAAGCCCTTCTTTAAGATGAATAGCATCCCAAAAGAAAACGAAGATTTTTATATAAAGGCTTCTGCCAATAGTCATTTTGTAAAGATCATTTCAGACCAAATCAAAGAGTTAGACACTTTTCTAAAAGGAAAGTCCGCGACCTGCCTCGACCAAACATGTCAAAATTAAGGTTTGGAACACTAGAGGGATTGCCTTTATTTGATTCCAAAATGGCGAGCTTAGCCTCTATCTCTAAATCTTTAGCTTTGAGGCTAACAACTTCAGTTTTAAGGAGACGAACTGGGGCTTTGAGGTCGTTAAACTCCGATTGAAGTTGCTTGGTAGTAATTTGTTAGTAAGGATTGGGAATATGGTATCATTCGAAAATTTGAGAGATAAAGGAGGATGAGGATCCTAATTCAAATTTAGGAGTCCTATCTTCTTCTTCCAGGATAATACCTTTGAGTTTTTCAAGGTATTCTTTTTTGTGTCAATATCAAGAATTTTTCGTATAAGATCAAGCAGAAATCCCTTTTGGGATTTGTTAGTGACTACATTCAGAGACAGAATAGGGGAAGTTTCATATTCAGAGTCTTCACTTGATTCCGAATAGTATTCTTCTTCTTTATCTAAATCAGAAGCATCTTTCATTAGAAGGGCTAGGAGCTTCTTCTGGAGTTCTGATTCTGCAAAGAATAACTCATTGGTCTTTTATTCTATTTTGCATTAGAAGGCTTTATGACCCATTTTACCACATTTGTAGCAGACAAGGGTCTTTTTCTTTTTGTTGGGCTGTTTCTTTTTGGGGATGGACTTAGGCTGCTCCTTTTTAATAGTTGAGTAATTTTGCTGTGGGTCAAGCCAGATGCCTGAATGAAATCTTACTAATTGCTCATTCGTCTATGACTCTAACTTCTATTTTAATATAGCACCATATCCTATGTCTGATGCATCTGTTTCTACTATCATAAATGCAGAGGGATTAGGACATTAAGACATGGCAATGACTTAACTCTTTCTTTGACTTGTCTAACTATTTTGGTATGCTCTTCAGTCCAGGGGACTGGGTTCTTGCTAAATCTTCGATGCAGAGGAGCACATAATTGAGGTAAATGGGGAAAGAAATCTGAAACATAATTTAAGCAACGCAGAAATCTTTGCAATTTTTTTTTTGTCTATGATTTTATCAGGAAATTTGTTAGCAAATCCTAAAGATCGCATAATTGGTTTAATGGTACCTTGATAAATATCATGCCAAAGAAGCCCAATTTTTGTTTAAAACAAAGCCACTTTCGAGGCAGAAAGTGCTAAACCATTCTTCTCAATAACATGTAAGAATATTTGTAAATGTTTGAAGTGCTGATCAATTGTATTAGAAAAAACTAGAACATCATCAATATAAATAATAATGAAGGATGTGTAAGGAGTAAAAATATCGTTCATTATATTTTGAAATTCAGAAGGAGCATTTTTGAGACGAAAAGGCATACATTCCATTCATAATGTTTGAAAGGAACTGTGAATATAGCTTTATATCTATCTTTCTCAGCTATCTGGATCTGCCAGAATCCTGACTTCATGTCTTTTGAAAAGAGTTTTGCGTTATGTGAACGGTTTCATAAATCTCTTTTGTTTGGAATCGGGTATCTAATCCATTGTAAAACTTTGTTCAAATGTTTGTAATTAATGACAAGCCCTGGAACGCGTCTTTCCTTTTCAGCTGCATTATTAACATAAAAGGTTGCATAGTTCCAAGGGGATTTTGATGGTCTAATCAGCTTTTTATCAAGCAAACTTTGAATTTCTTTTTTGTAATGTTCAAGAAGTTCGAAATTCATTTGTGTTGGCCTAACTTTTGCAAGAATATGTTTTTCATCAAATCCCTTTCCATAAGGTAAAGATATGATATGTTTCTTTCGTTCCCAAAATGCATTAGGAAGATCAAAACATACCCTTTTCTTTAGTAATTGTTCGAATTCTGAAATCTTGAGTTGAACAGGGAGGTTTTTAATTGTTCTTCAATTCGAAGATACGAAATTTCTTCTTATGGATAACAAATTTGAGTTTGTTTGGCACGTAAAGTATTTATTTGTTTGAAAATAGTAGAGGATTGTAAACTGAGAACTTCCTTCCGGTGAACTTCAGAAAGAAAATTAAATGATATGGGTTTTCCCATAATCTTAGTTTGAACACTAGTTTCATTAACATAAAATGGGTAAATTTGTGTTAGAAATGGTGTTCCTAAAATAACATCATTTGTAATGTTATCAAGAATGAGGAAAACATTTTTAAAACAGTAACCATCATTTCGAATGCTTAACGGTTTAGCATTAGCACTGGCTAAATGTTCTTTTGTTCGTTCGCAATACTTAGTAGGAATGATTCCTCCTTTAATACAGTTTGGTCCGCTCCGCTATCAATAAGAGCTACTGCATCAATTGAGAAGTCATTAACTATAAGTTTCACATTGAATACCATTTTTGAAATGTGACTTGCGAAATAGTTTGCAAAAACTGATTTTCAGGAATTTCAATTGCAGAAACTTTAGAAATGTCAAGATCAAGGTTTGGAACACTAGAGGGATTGCCTTTATTTGATTCCAGAATGGCAAGCTTAGCTTCTATCTCTAAATCTTTAGCTTTGAGGCTAACAACTTCAGTTTTGAGGAGACGAACTTGGGCTTTGAGGTCGTTAACCTTAGATTGAAGTTGGTTGGTAGCAATTTGTTGGTAAGAATTTAGAATAGGGTATCGTTCAAAAATTTGAGAGATAGAGGAGGATAAGGATCCTAATTCAAATTTAAGAGTCCTATCTTCTTTTTCCAGCATAATACCTTTGAGTTTTTGAAGGTATTCTCTTTTTATGTCAATATCAGAAATTTTTCCTATAAGATCAAAGAGAAATTCCTTTTGGAATTTGTTCGTGATTACATTCACAGGCAGAATAGGAGAAGTGTCATATTCAGAGTCTTCACTTGATTCTGAATAGTACTCGTCTTCTTTATCTGAATCCGAAGCATCTTTTGTTAGAAGGGCTAGGAGCTTCTTGTGGAGTTCTAGTTCTCTAAAGAATAACTCAATGATCTTTTGTCCTGTTTTACATTGGAAGACTTTATGACCCATTTTACCACATTTGTAGCAGACAAGGGTCTTTTTCTTTTTGTTGGGATGTTTCTTTTTAGGGATGCACTTAGGTTGTTCCTTTTTAATAAAAGGCTTGGGCTTTGAGGTCTTTTGATTTTAAACTAAGCCCTTTTCTTTTGAATTCTATTGCAGGCTATTGAGGGTGCTTCAATTTTGGTAATACCAAATGCTTCACAGAAAGTGCCCATCTCTTTATGAGATTGTGCTCTTTCTGATCCATATTTGAACTATAGTTTAATCTCATTGCAAAGATTTAATCCTTCAGTTTTTATAATACCAAAAATTTGCCCAAATGATAATAATCCAAAGGGGATGTCACTGGTACCAAAATTCTGGCGTAATTTATTGAGGATTCTTTGTCCGAAGAGTTTACCATCTTTCCGTTTGAGAATGTTTGTTAAGAAGACATCTTTAGACCATCTATAATCAGTAAGGGTTGGACAACGAAGTTTAATAAGAATTGTTTTAGAAGCTGCTTGTTCTTCTTTTGGGTTCCATAGAAAATGTAGGGTAATGATGTGAATGAGGACTTCAGCCGCATCGCTTTCGTAAACTTCAACACCATGTTCATTCGTCTTTTTGTAGGTATGGTTAAGGATTTTTTTTCCTAGTATCATTGTCAAGGAAGTTATCCCACCAATATTTTAACTAGCCAGCAAAACCTATTACTAAGGCGGTAGCTGCTTATGAACCAATAAATTTTTGGCTTTATAAGCAGAGACGGCCATTGTCATTTCTTGTAGTGTGTTCAAGAATTCGTGCTCAGACTTGCCATCTATGTTCCATTGGTAAATAGAGTCTCCCTTGAAGTGAGAAGTAGTAAAGCTTCCTCTTTCGTCATATTGGAGATCTGGGGGAGCAGGTCTAGGGTAATAGTTTCTTGTAGTACCCTGAGTCCAATTTTTAATTTTCTTTATGGTAAGGGGTGAAGAGTTTTTAAAGGCTTCTTCTATGACATTTAAAGCTTCTTCACTAGTACTGCTTATGTCATCTTCCCCTTCTGCAGGTGAGGTTTCTGAGATTTGATTTTGATATGTTTGGTCCAGGCAAGTCACGGACTTTCCTTTCAGAGAAGTGTCTAACTCTTTGATTTTTGACATGATCTTTAGAAAATGACTATTGGCAGAAGCCTTAATATAAGAATCTTCGTTTTTTTGGGATGCTATCCCTCTTAAAGAAAGGCTTGGAAATGGTATTAGTATAGCTAGTGCTGGGCATAGAAGTTTTTACTACTCTGTTGGTCTCTTCTATCCTTAAAGAAACATGATTTAACTGGTCGGCTGTGGTATAAAGGATAGTATTAGTATAATTGGCTTGTTGATGGACCTTTTTGAGATCCTCGAGTTTGACAGTATCATTCCCCTCTCGGCCTTTTCGAAAAGGTGTAGCCAGAATGGGTTCACCTTTGAGAAAGATTTGAGAAGATTTATTTGAACATCAATACTAGGAATGGTTAGAGCTGAAAAAAGTTGACCCGATACGATTACCGACCTGAACCCGACACGAAATTAAGCGAGCTTGGGTAAAGATTTTTAACCCGTTTAATTAAATGGGTTGACACGTTTAACCCATTTAATTAAACGGGTTAGGTTCAGGTCGAAATTTTTGACACAAAAATTAACCTATTTAACCCATTTAATTAAATGGGTTAATAGGTCAACCCGTATAACCTGTTAACCCGTTAACCCATTTACCCGATTAATTGCCATGTTTTAGAATTTTTTATTTTTTATTTTTTTTTTGGAAATGAAATTTTAGGCGGACTAAGAGAAGAATCTGGACTAGAGTATGCGTGGGTGCTTGGATCCTGGTATAAAAGCTCTCTACACACGGTAGCATGCCTCTCAGTTTCATACTTCATTATTCTCTCTCATCTAACGACCCTCACTCCCTCAGTCCCTCTCACGGTCTCACGGTCTCACACTCTCACCTCTCCTTCCCAGTCCCAGACTCCCTCACACTCTCACAGTCACTGGCTCTGTGGCTCACGACCTCACGCAGTCACGCTCTCACCTCAAGGGCTCAATCAACACTCTTCTTCTCTATTTTTCCGGCGATAACATAGCAACTCACTGCCTCAGGCCCTGAACGCCTCACCCACAACTCTCCGGTGACATTTTCGGCAAGGTAAACTCCTATTTTAATTTTATTTTTTCGCCATTTTATTTTTTTTAAAGAAGATATGTATCATCCGCCTCCGTCCGAGGTGACCTAGTTGAGGGCGGCGGTGACTCGGGCACGGAGGGAGGATGAAGAGAGAGTGTTGGTGAGTGAGGTTCTGATTAGGAATGAAGATGGGTAGGAGTTAGAGAGGAAGGACTTGTGTTGAATTCTAAAAGTACACGACCACAAGGGGGGTGAATTGTGGTGTTCGATTTTCGCCTATTTACTGACAAACAGCCTTAGACCCTGATTGCAGAGACTGTTTCTGAATGACGAACAGTCTTGGGCCTTGTTTGCAGTGGCTGTTCCCAATTGGTTCAGAAGCGAAAATCAAGTAGATAAAAGTGGAAATAAAGCACACACGATTTTTACGTGGAAAACACCTCTAGTCCAACTGAGGTGTGAAAAACCACGACCTACCTCGTGTAGGATTTAACCACTTCACTAACGGGCTGAACACGTTACAAAAGTAACACTCCTTGTTACAACTTGTAACCCACGTAACCTTCTTCTCTAAGACAGGTTACACCACGTCCAAATCTCTCTAGATTGGACACGTCCAAAGTCCACACGACTAAGGACACACTCACTCACTTTTGATCTGAGATCAAGGATACAAAACACCTTACTGGGGTGCTTCTGACTTAAGCAGATGTAAGGTACAATGAAGTCCTAGTATGCCAATAGTTTTAAAAGCTCAATTTTTGCACAATCTTGTCACGGTTTTTTCTTTTGAAATGTAGCTCCAGAAATCTCAATGTGTTTGTGAAAGAAACCGATTTTTCCCTTGTGTATCTCTGCCGAAAGGAGTGAAAAGATTTTCTTATTTAAGCAAGCAAACCCAACGGCTAACTCCTTCAAAAAAGATAGAAAAATCTTCTGATTTTAGCAGCTTAGAAGATTTCTTCAGATTTCCAACGGCTAGGAACAAAGAAGATAAGATTCTCCTAAAATATAGGGATTTGATACTCACGGGATAAAAACTGATTAGCCACTTAATATAGCCGTGTAATTTAGCCCAAAAAAGGATAAAAATCTTGGTTTCAAAATTTGAATCAATCATGGCCTAAAAATAAGGAATAAAGATTTTTCGGATTTTGAAAAAAATCTCTAGCAAAAATGGTTTTGCAATCTGCTACATATATATAATAAATAATAATCTTTTTAGGACTTAACTAATCAGCCTAGGATTTCATAAAAGGATTCTTAGAGCAGCCAGCCAACCAAAAGAAATTTTTAGGTAAAATGGATGTGGCCGCTGCAGTTTCAGGAACACCCTAGGCATCCTGTTTGCAGGGCTGTTTGGAAATGGTGTTCTGAAGCAAATCTCGAAAACCGTTTCAAGAAGTGTTAGATTGAGACTTTCAAGATTGGCATGTTAACAAGAATCTAAAAGATAAAACCTAAATCAAATCGAGACTTCTTATTGTAAGAATTAGTCATCTTGTCGAGGATGGATGTGCAACTCCAAACACCTTGGTCACCTTGATTACTCGGGTGATCTTGTATCGCTGAATGTAGGAACTTGGTCTTTAAGACTTAGTCAGCTGTTGTCGAGATTTGTTGTGTGCTGATCTTTGTGTCACTGAAGCTTGGAACCTGTTCTTAAAACTTGTTCTCAACATTTAGTAGACAGAACAGGTAAGTAGGATCAATACAAACAACTGTGTAGAACCTGCTTGGAGAGCTTGTTTGGAACAACATTACTCAAGCAAGTATGCTACACTTGGATTTGTTATCATTAAAACTTTATACAGTTAGTTCAACAATTTCCCCCTTTTTGATGATGACAAACCAAGTGACCATATTGACAAGAAAAAGATTTTATTTTCGTAAGTGCCTTGAGTGCTGATATATATCCACACAGGTGCTAGGTCAGTCAAAAAACATATGTAAGTATAAAGACTAATGACTCAACCGTTCAACTCAACCAACCGTTCAACTCAACCTAGGTCCACTTATCTTCCCCCTTTTGGCATCATTAAAAAGGTACAAACAACAGTCAGAACATGGTGTTTGCAAGTGAATCACATAAGACATAGCAAGAGATAAGCAAGATATAACAGAACCAGATATGTCATTGAAAGTCCGGAAGGTGCAATACAAAAAAAAAAGGAAACACAGAAAGAGACGGGGAAGAGAACTCTAGGAAACATCCGATGAGAACAGGTTACAAGGGTTGATTATGGCTGCGGAGGAGGGAGTTTGGTAGCGAGGGAGGAGAGAAGGGCAAGGAGATCTTCATGACGCTTGGCAGATAGCGCCTTCTCTTCTTCCAGGGCAGCCTTGACGGCTGTGAGCTCATCCTTGAGGCGGGAGTTATCCTCTAAAACAGCCTCAACTTTGACTGATGACCTCCCAGAAATAGGAGGTCTGGGTGTTCGGCTCCCCTGTTCGGAGACCGAGCCATCAGCCAGAGTATATCCACACCCCATGAGGGTGTCACTCCCTATCTCATCAATCACTTTAGCAGCCACCCTCCTTTTGAGCTCTATCCCAAAGTGCTAAAAACCCTCATCAGTAGAAAACCATACCTAAGATCATGTGCCCGGGTGGTGTTTGCAATACGCCCAATATGGCGGATCATAAGAACAGGAAGGTTGATGGGTTCCTCCCTATCTAAAAGATCCACCAGACACTGATCAAGAGCATCAGCCTAGTTTCTACCTTGACCGCTTGGGATGATGTTCTTTATGACAAACATAAAGAGCAGTTGGTGCAGAGAGGTCATCTCACCCTTCTTCACGGATGTGGGTGTTTGCAGGCCCTAGTTTTGACTCAACCGCTGTGAAAGCTCTAGCAGCCTGGCTGTCCCTAGGATAGACTTATCCTCCCTCACATACACATCAAAGCCAAGTGAGGGAACACGAAAAATCGTACCCAGAGTTTGTGCATCAAATTGCACCTGTGTATCACCAATTTTACTTGTCACCACCCCTTCGGTGACAGCACAATTGGCATAGAACTCAACCAATTCTGGTACAGAACACCCCAGCTGGGTGTTCGTGAAGAGGTCCAGCCAGTTCTGGGCACGCAGCTTCTGTAGGAACACCCCCCAACCCCTGTTCCTCGAAAAATTGAACTCTCACTATCTTCCCCCTAACTACATTGCGCTTAAGCAGATGCGCAATCTTGGTAGAAACAGGAGAGGTAGTAGACTTTTTAGCTCTTTTGGGGGGAGGAACAGAAGAAGCAGTCTCGGGTTTAGCTGATTTTGAGACTGGAGCAGTAGAGGTCTTTCTTTTGCGAGGGGGAGAGTGGAGGTTTTCTTGGAAGGAGGAGGAGGAGATTGAGTTTGTTCTTCTGAGGACTCGGAGAACACCGGGGTCCCCTGTTCAAAGAGGGTGTTCTCAGTAGCAGAGGAATCTGAAGAATCCTCAGAGGAAGAGGAAATTTCCTCTATTACCGGAGTAGTTGATTTTGTGGTACGCGGAGTAGACTGAAAAGCAATTCGGGTAGATTTGCGGGTTGGTTGGGCAGTTTTTGGAGGAGAGGGGGCTGAGGTTTTTGAGGTTTGAGGCCTTAGTTGTGGCCTTGATCTAGGCGTTCTGCTACGCCTAGCCACTGTTTTGACCCTTTTTCTCTTCTCTCCGGATTGAGGAACCGGAGTCACTGATTCGGTTGCTGCAGGAGGGATGTCCATGCCACTACTTCCCCCTGCCTCAAGAGACTGCTCAGCCGAGTCTCCTTGAAGACCAACTCCCAAATCGTCCTTAAACACCTCCTCATAGGACTTAGACCCTGTTTCGGGTACTGTTTCTTTTTCAAGAAACAGCCTGAAAGAACAGGGCTCAGAGAAATCAAAGAAACTAACATGGAACTCAAAGGCTTCATCTTGGGACCCAAGATTGCCACCAATTTTCCCAGCTGAAGCAAAGTTCTTTTCAGTGAGGGGACAAACAGTCGATCCCTCAAACACCACCAATTCCCACCCAAAATGGTAGGGAATATCTTTCAAACCCAAACCCACTGATTTCAGGTCGACACTCTTCAAAAATCCAAAAGGTTTGAAGCTGATTGGGCGAGGAGGAGTGGAAGGTTTACCTTCTAGAATCGCCATTAAAAACGGCGAGAAGGCAACAGGGGCAGGACCTGTTCGTGAGGCTGGTGCGGGTGTCCTGCTACCCTAAGATTTTGAACCAGAACTTCCAGAGCCGTTGAAGGAAGCCATTTGAGCAAGAATTGGAGAGAGATTAGGGTTTGAGTGAAAGGAAATTGCGGGTATTCGAGAGAGAGAGAGAGGTGTGATGAGAGAGAGAGGCAAAGATTTGGAGATTTAAAGAGAGAGAGCATGCCAAATCTTTAAAGATTTACCCGTTACAATGGGTAGATCATTACTAGCCGCCCGCGCATGCCTCGGGAAGGAGGAAAATTTAAAGGCTAGACACAACTTGTTTCACATACTAACAATCAAGGAGCGTACCTGTTCTTACTGCTTGATCTTGGAGGAGATTCAACAGTAACAAGATAATAAAGGCAATCATATTAAATTTAAACGAATGCCAGCAGCTGTAAATAATGCACATATACTAAAATAGCATAGAATTGATTGCAAACAATTTTTATTAAACACATTGTACCTTCAACCTATGGAAGTTACAAACAGGGGGAGAGAACAGGGTACTTAGGTTGTTTCAATCAAACCTAGTTTAAGTCTATTTTTCTCAAATTGATCTCTACTTAGCGCCTTGGTGAATATATCAGCAATTTGGTTTTCTGTGGCACAAAAATTCATTGAGATCAACCCTTTTTCAACATTGTCTCTTAAGAAATGATGACGTATGTCAATATGTTTAGTTCTTTTATGTTGACACGGATTTTTGGCAATATTAATTGCACTTGTGTTATCACAAAAAATAGGTATGCATCCAGTGTCAACACAAAAGTCTTTGAGTTGTTGTCTTATCTACAGTAATTGAGCACAACATGAAGCAGCTGCGACATATTCAGCTTCTGCTGTGGACATGGCAACTGAATGTTGTTTCTTGGCTGCCCAAGATACCAAACAAGGTCCAAGGAAATGAGCCATACCTGTGGTGCTTTTTCTATCAACCAGGAACCCTGCATAGTCAGCATCAGCATATCCAACAAGATCAAAATTGCAACCTCTAGGATACCATAGAGCTAAATTAGGTGTATATTTTAAATACCTTAGTATCCGTCTAACAGCCTTAAGGTGAGTTTCTTTAGGATTAGACTGAAAACGAGCACATAAACCAACACTGAAAATAATATCGGGCCTACTAGCGGTAAGGTATAAGAGTGACCCTATCATGCCCCTATAGAGTTTCTCCTCAACTGAGGGACTCCCATCATCCATTACCAACCTGGCAGAAGGCGAAATGGGAGTATCAATGGGCTTGGCCGACTCCATTCCAAAACGCTTAAGTAGTTCCTTAATATACTTTTGTTGATGGATCATGGTGTCGTTTGAAGTTTGCTTGATCTGTAAGCCTAAGAAGAAGTTAAGCTCACCCATCATGCTCATTTCAAACTCACTCCTCATCATTTTTGAAAATTCATTGCATAAATCATGATGAGTTGCCCCAAATATGATGTCATCAACATATACTTGGACAATCAACAGATGTTCCCCCTTAGATTTTAGAAACAAGGTATTATCTACCTTGCCTCTTCTAAAATCATTTTCAACTAAAAAGCTTGACAATCGTTCGTACCAAGCTCTAGGAGCTTGTTTTAGACCATAAAGAGCTTTGTCAAGTTGAAAAACATGGTTTGGAAATTCACTATTTTCAAAACCAGGGGGTTGTTTGACATACACCTCTTCTTTAAGGTATCCGTTTAGGAATGCACTTTTGATATCCATTTGATATTGCTTGATCTCCATATGAGCTGCAAAGGCTATTAGGATACGAATAGCCTCAATCCTAGCAACAGGTGCGAAGGTTTCTTCATAATCGATCCCTTCTTCCTAATTGTAGTCTTGAACCACCAGCCGTGCCTTGTTCCTAGTGACTGTTCCGGACTCGTCCAGCTTGTTTCGAAACACCCACTTGGTTCCAATGATTGTTCTATCTGCAAGCTGGGGTACAGGGTGCCATACCTTGTTCCTTTCAAATTGGTGAAGCTCTTCTTGCATTGCTGTGACCCAATCTGCATCTGCAAGAGCTTCATTGACATTCTTTGGCTCAATGTTAGAGAGAAATGCATAGAAAGCATAAAAATTCTTAAGCTTAGATCTCGTTTGCACCCCAGTATTTATATAGACAAGATTTAATCAAGGGGGTGTGAACGATGATGCTTCCAAGGTCGTGGAGTTAGGGGATCCACAGACACACTTTCTACTCTAGCTTGGATACTTGAAGAATCAGGTTCAGAAACAGCTCCTGAGCCTGTTTCTGCACCTGTTTGTAGGCCTGTTCCTGAGGAACTCGACTGGTGTTGTCCCGAACAGGGTTCAACGTTGCTTCCCCCTGTTTGGTCCTCACCTTGCCTGCCGTTCTGAGGAACAGCTTCAGGACCCGTTTTCTCCACAGTGTTCTTACCTTATTCATCTTGGTGCAACACTTCTTTTCGAACAAGACCTAATTCAAATCCTTCCTCCTGTGCATCATTCTTGCTCAACGAGTTAGATTCATTAAAAAGCACATGCACACTTTCCTCAACACACAAGGTTCTTTTGTTAAACACTTTGTATGCCTTACTATGTGAGGAATAACTGAGAAATATTACCTCATCACTCCTAGGATCAAACTTCCCTAAGGCATCCTTCCCATTGTTATGCACAAAACACCTACAACCGAATGTTTTTAAATGCATGATGTTGGGCTTTCTACCTTTGAAAAGTTCATAAGGAGTTTTGTTCAAAATAAGTCTAATCATGCATCTATTTATATTGTAGCATGATGTGTTCAAAGCTTCTGCCCAAAAGTTCCTAGGAAGACCACTAGCAATAAGCATTGTTCTAGTCATGTCTTCTAGGGTGCAATTTTTACGCTCAACTACCCCGTTCTGTTGGGATGTTCTTGGGGCTGAGAAATTATGATCAACACCATGTACATTACAATAGTTTGTAAAGCTTGCATTTTCAAATTCAGTACCATGATCAGACCTTAAACTAACACTTTCCTGTCAACCCTTTTGAGAAAGGCAATAAAATTCTCAAAAGTTTCATCCTTGGATGCCAAGAACAGGGTCCAAGTAAATCGAGAGTAATCATCCACTACAACCAGCACATACCTCTTCCCACCTCTACTTGCTATCCTCATAGGACCACATAGATCAATGTGTAACATTTCGAGAGGTCGGGTGGTGCTAACACAATTTTTTGATTTAAAGGACGATCTGACTTGTTTGCCTTTTGCACAAGCTTCACAAACCTTGTCATCATTGAATTTGATGGAAGGTAGTCCAACAACTAGGTCTTTGGAAACAAGTTTGTTCAAAAGAGTGAGACTTACATAACCTAGTCTCTTGTGCCAAAGCATTATATCATCATTTCAAGCGCTCAAACAAGTCCGATTGTTTTGGGAAGTGTGGAAATACATACTTTGTAAACATTTTTGTGACGCTTCCCCCTTAACACGACATCTCCTGTGTTTGAGTTTACAACCAAGCAACGTATTGGTGAGAACACTACTAGGTTGTTCTTGTCACACAGTTGGGACACACTAAGCAGATTGTGCTTTAAGCCATCAACTAGATAGACATTATCAATTGAGTGGGAATGGGACTCACCAACCCTACCTATACCGACAATTGTCCCAGACTTGCCGTTTTCAAACGCCACACTCCCACCATCCGAAGCTGTAAGTGAGAGAAAGTTGGATTTTCACCGGTCATATGCCTCGAACACCCACTATCAACATACCACAGTTGCTTGTTTTCAAGGTTGTTCCCTTGGCTGTTTGCTGGGTTGTTTGCTGCGTTGTTCTCTCTCACTTGAGCCTGCCAAACAAATCAAGGGTTAGTTTTGGGAACCCAGATCCACTTGGGTCCCATTCTTTTAGACAGATAAATCTCATCTTTTCTAATCCAGATTTGTTTTACATAACCTTCATTTCTTTCAATGGCATACGTTCTTGAAGGACAAGTGTATCGATAATGACCGGTTTTACCACAATGAAAGCAAACAATATTTTCAAATAATCCAACATACTTTCTATTGACTGGGTAAGAGGTCCTTTTAGGAGCAAAACCTAGTCCCTTTTTATTTTGACTGTGGTGAGTGTTTAGCCATTCAAGCGCTTTTGAGGACTTGTTCCATAGCCTGTTTGTGGCGAGATCAGATTCCAATTTTTTTATTTTCGCCAACAGGTTCTTGTTTTCAGCAAGTAAGGACTCAACCTTTTCTTTCAACTCTAGGGATTCCTTTTCTGCTTTGGCTAAGGTAACAGAGTGAGTCTCTTCTTTCAAGATCAAGGATTCCTTGAAGTTTTGGTGTAAAAAGGATATTTTCTTTTCAACCTCGATTTTTTCACTCTTGAGGATCTCATTTTCTAGTTCTAGGTCCCGGACATCTCTTTTCAATTATGCACAAGTATCCATCAATGAATACAACAATTCTTCAAGAGTTGCCTTATTGAGACCACGTACCTTGTTCTTGAGATCAGTAAGGCTGTTTGTTGACTCATCATCTGAATCCGTGTCACTTTGTGCCATGAGAGCTACAGCACCTTCATCAGTTTCAGACTCTTCTTCATCTTCAGAGGAGTCACCTCAGGCAGCCAGCATTACTTTCGAGAATCGTTTCCCAGAACTGTTTGCAGCTTGTTTTCTACCTTGTTTCCTGGGGTGTTCGTGCTCTTGCTCTTCTCGAAGTAAGGGACAGTTTTTCACTATGTGGTCTGTTTTGCCACATTTGAAACACCCAGTAAACTGTTCTCAGGGGTGTTTCTGGTTTTGTTGAAATCCTTCCTTTTGTTGTTTTCTTTGACTTTCTTGAAGAATTTCTTGAACTTTCGAGTCATCATAGCCATCTCTTCTTCCTCCAGATCAGAATCATCATCTTCTTGTGCTTTTAAGGCAAGTCCTCGATCTTTCTTCATCTCCTCTTTCTATTGAGAATTTTTTCTCAGTTCGTATGTTTAGAGATTACCAATCAACTCGTCTAGGGTGATCTTGTTCATGTCTTTGGCTTCTTGGATGGCTATTACCTTGGCTTCCCATGATCGAGGCAAAATCCTTAGAATTTTCCTTACCAACTCTTCAGTGGTGAAGGATTTTTCCAGGGATTTTAACTCGTTTGTTATGTGAGTGAAGCGGGTATACATATCCATCACATTCTCACGATCACCCATATCAAACAACTCGTATTGTCTCATGAGTAACTCAATGCGTGATTGTTTGACTTGACTTGTTCCTTCATGAGCTACTTGTAAAGCATTCCATATTTCTTGAGCTGACTCACATTCTGAGATGCGAGTATATTCATCGGGTCCTAGGCCAAAATAGAGAAGTTTCTTGGCCTTGGCATTCTTTTCCATTTTCTTGTAATCCTCAGCATCATATTCAGTAGGATCTTTGGGAACCTTTTTTCCATCTTCAAGAACTTTCGTGGGAACAAGGGGCCCGTTCTTGATGAGCATCCATAACTCGTAATCTTCAGCTTGTATATAGTTCTCCATCCTGTTCTTCCACCAACTATAGTGTTGGCCATTGAAATAAGGTGGTCGAGTGATGGATTGGCCCTTAAGTATGCCTTGTGGTGTACTCATTTTCAGAATCTCTCAAGGTGTTAACCTTTTAGAAGAGAACCTGCTCTGATACCACTTGTTGAATTCTAAGAGTACACGACCACAAGAGGGGGGTTGAATTGTGGTGTCCGATTTTTGCGTATTTACTGACAAACAGCCTTAGACCTTGATTGCGGAGACTGTTTCTGAATGACGAACAGTCTTGGGCCTTGTTTGCAGTGGCTGTTTCCAATTGGTTCAGAAGCGAAAATCAAGTAGATAAAAGCGAAAATAAAGCACACACGATTTTTACGTGGAAAACACCTCTAGCCCAACTGAGGTGTGAAAAACCACAACCTACCTCGTGTAGGATTTAACCACTTCACTAACGGGCTGAACACGTTACAAAAGTAACACTCCTTGTTATAACTTGTAACCCACGTAACCTTCTTCTCTAAGACAGGTTACACCACGTCCAAATCTCTATAGATTGGACACATCCAAAGTCCACACAACTAAGGACACACTCACTCACTTTTGATCTGAGATCAAGGATACAAAACACCTTACTGGGGTGCTTCTGACTTAAGCAGATGTAAGGTACAATGAAGTCCTAGTATGCCAATAGTTTTGAAAGCTCAATTTTTGCACAATCTTGTCACGGTTTTTTCTTTTGAAATGTAGCTCCAGAAATCTCAATGTGTTTGTGAAAGAAACCGATTTTTCCCTTGTGTATCTCTGCCGAAAGGAGTGAAAAGATTTTCTTATTTAAGCAAGCAAACCCAACGGCTAACTCCTTCAAAAAAGATAGAAAAATCTTTTGATTTTAGCAGCTTAGAAGATTTCTTCAGATTTCTAACGACTAGGAACAAAGAAGATAAGATTCTCCTAAAATATAGGGATTTGATACTCACGGGATAAAAACTGATTAGCCACTTAATATAGCCGTGTAATTTAGCCCAAAAAAAGGATAAAAATCTTGGTTTCAAAATTTGAATCAATCATGGCCTAAAAATAAGGAATAAAGATTTTTCGAATTTTGAAAAAAATCTCTAGCAAAAATGGTTTTGCAATCTGCTACATATATATAATAAATAATAATCTTTTTAGGACTTAACTAATTAGCCTAGGATTTCATAAAAGGATTCTTAGAGCAGCCAGCCAACCAAAAGAAATTTTTAGGTAAAACGGATGTGGCCGCTGCAGTTTCAGGAACACCCTAGGCACCCTGTTTGCAGGGTTGTTTGGAAATGGTGTTCTGAAGCAAATCTCGAAAACCGTTTCAAGAAGTGTTAGATTGAGATTTTCAAGATTGGCATATTAACAAGAATCTAAAAGATAAAACCTAAATCAAATCGAGACTTCTTGTTGTAAGAATTAGTCATCTTGTCGAGGATGGATGTGTAACTCCAAACACCTTGGTCACCTTGATTACTCGGGTGATCTTGTATCGCTGAATGTAGGAACTTGGTCTTTAAGACTTAGTCAGCTGTTGTCGAGATTTGTTGTGTGCTGATCTTTGTGTCACTGAAGCTTGGAACCTGTTCTTAAAACTTGTTCTCAACATTTAGTAGACAGAACAAGTAAGTAGGATCAATACAAACAACTATGTAAGACCTGTTTGGAGAGCTTGTTTGGAACAACATTACTCAAGCAAGTATGCTACACTTGGATTTGTTATCATCAAAACTTTATACAGTTAGTTCAACAACTTGGAAATGGAGGATTTGGCAACCTTGAAAGCTTCTCTGCCTAACTCTGCTTTGACTATTAGGGAGGTTCAGGAGGATGTTTATTGTATATTTGTATGCCGGTTGCTGTGGATACTGGGGATGACATCAAATTGGTCTTTCAGGTATGCTTTTTGAGTGAAATCAGTTGTTTTTTGTTAGTAAATTCTATTTAATGGTAAATCTGCTTTTAAAGTTTTGTGGGTGTCTGAAGTGGCGTTGAGCTAAACTATTGTCTTCTGGTGTGCAATTAGTGAGGTTATTTGGAAGTTTAGTGGCCTCTATTTTGATTTGCTATGAATTCATGGAGCACAGAATCAATACAAGTGGTTGTTTTGTTAGTTGTTACCCTTCCTTGAAGATGAAGGTGTTCATGATAACAAACCCTTTGAATTTGACGCCCACTTTGCCATAATTAATTTTGGCTCTAACTGAATGTGATTGGGTAGCTTGTGTTAGAGCTTATAAAGTGGTTGTTAATGCCAATTGGTTTTAAATGCATTGTTGTATAAATACTATTCTAGTTTTTATATTTATCTGTGTACCATGATTTGTAGTTTTGTACCAAGAGTTACCCTTTGCTTGCAACAGTGTTATGCTTAAGACTTTAGAGTGGCTCATATAATCCCCTTCAAAGGATTAATCTTTGTATATTTTTACTGTTATTAGAGTCATGGCTTCAAAAGATTGCAATTCAGTCCCTATTGATGTAGACTCTAATGGTGAGGAAGTTAATGTTACTGAAGTTGAAGTTGAAGTTGATAGCAGGCATGCTAGGAAGACTACAACTCTTAGGACTGGCTCATTTTTTGTTTTATATAAACTAATGTTATTTTTCCTTTAGGACTTTGATGATTTTTCTAGTAGGGAGTTTGCTTCTGTTACAAAATCTGAGTTGGAGTTGTATTTGGAAGAAAACAAACTGCCTAGTTTTGTTGAGGGGTTTGATGTGTTGATATGGTGGAAAACCAATCAGTTTCGGTTTCCAGTGCTTTCCCAAATGGCCCGGGATGTGTTGACAATTCCATTGTCTACCGTGGCATCCGAATCAGCTTTTAGTGTTGGTGGCAGGGTCCTTGATGCATATCGAAGCTCTCCTAATCCGGAAACTGTTGAAGCCGTTATTTGCCTAAGGGATTGGGTCTTTGGTCAGGGTGATGCTTTTATTTTTTTAAACTTTCAGCTCTTCCTTTTTTATTCTCCACTTTATGCCCTTTCTTGTGTTCTCAAATTATTTAGTGCTTGCTTCCCTTTTTTACTCTTAACTTTTTGTCCTTATATTTTTCATTTATATAATTTTTGTTATTTTTCTGATTTAGTTGTTTTATTTGTTTTGGTTCTCTTTTAATTAGCACTCACGCTGGTTGAAGAAATGAATGTGGATTACTTGTGTGAAGATGTCATGAAGTTAAACCTCGATGATGGTGGTGATGGTGAAGTGACATCGAAGTTTTCTAGTGGAAGTGGAACGACGCCAAAATCTGGTGTATGCAATTGTTAAGCTTTATAAGTTTGGCACTTCGTCGTTGTGGAGGACAAGTGGTTGCTTATTTGGTTGCTTGGTATTTCGCCGTTATGGTCTTATGGACCAGTGGTTGTTGGTTTTGTAATAATTTTAGACTTCTTTTAGTTCTTTAAAGCTTGGTTTGTAATATTTGATGCCTGGATTTGGGAGCTTTATGTTTATGAACCTATCTTGGATATGTTTTTAGGATCGAATTGGGTAAACGGGTTAATTTGTAGCTAGCTATAGTTAAACGGGTTAATTGGGTAAAACAGGTAAACGGGTAACCTGATTCTGACCTGTTTACTTAAATGGGTAAACAGGTCAGAATCAGGTTGACCTGTTTAATTTTTAAACAGGTGCAGGTTGGAAGTTTCAACCCGTTCAAATAAACAGGTCGGGTTCAGGTTAGGGGGTGTTCAACCCGTTTAAGTTTAACCCGAACACGAACCCGACCCGACCTAACCTGTTTGCCACCTCTAGGAATGGTATAGACGTTTGGGATTCCTTGTTTGGAAGTAAACGTTGGAAACCAAAGAAAGAAAGGAAAATTGACCTGGAGGCGTTCCATGTCTTTGATCCATCATGTCTTTATGCGTTCCTTGAGATCTCGATCCATTTGTTCAAACCATGTTCTTAAAGAAGCATTTTAGGTGAATAATAATCTCTTTTGAGAAACGACTAGTCAATAGAGAAACCAAGTTTTGCGAGGACATTAATGGCAGCTCTTATGCCAGACGAAGTGGGAGAGGGAGGATCTGGGATTGGTTTCAGAACTAGAGCTCTAAATCTGTATCTTTGATAATGATCTAAAGGTTTGGATCAAGAAGAGAAATTCAAAAAAGATCTTCGATAATTTGAGGGTCCAAGTATGGAAGGATCATCACGAATAGATAAAGATCGAAATTTAAGAATAGCCCGACCAATAGGTTCTTCCATAATTTGGTCGATGTCTCTTCTTTCTATTTATGCAGGTTGTTGGGGTTCTTGTAATTCGATCTCATCTGGAAGAGTAATCTCATCCCATATGAGAAATTTTGGAGTGAAAACTGTTGGTTTTTCGTCTTCAATTTGTACGAGAATTGTTTCCTATGAATTTGAAGGAAGGGGGTTCAAAAATCTTGTATTTAAATTAGTTAACATAAGTCGAAAGTAAATTCTATAAATAATAACAAAGTTTTTGAAGTCAAGAAATTCATTACCTTGGATATGAACATCAAGCTTCAAAGCTTCTGTCGTCATAGGACATGTTAGTTCAACTATAAAATCCGAATAACAATTGAAACATACGGGTTCTTTGCAAATATTAGTCTGAATAACGGCTAAAAGAGAAGATTTGTATTTTCTTAATCTTTTGTCTCTTAATGCCATATATATAGGTGCATTAATACCTTTTTTAAGAAGAGGTTTTATGGCAACTTAAACCAATCCAACATGCATAAATCTATATTTTGCTTACAAATGACTTTCAATGGAATTTTATTTTAACATGGAAATTGTTTGTAATCCATTTGTTAAACTTGTAACTTCTTTATGAGTTTTAACAGAATAGGCCTTAATGAAATCAAAAGTTCCAATTTTGTAAATAGTGTTTACTTCTATCCTAGGTAATTCCCAATTTGCATAATTGTCAGGTGTGGGTGCCCTAAAAATGGAATTAGTTCTTTGTTCATTTGAATTAACTATGTCTCTATGGCTGCTATCTGAGTTAAAAGACAACAATCTTCTTAATCTAGATGCCATTGTTTTAATGCATACTCTAACTCTATAAGTAGATAGATGATAGAGACGGGACCACCAACCGGGACCACCACTTGGCTGACCAACAGTTTGTATGGGTTGACCAACGCCCCTAACAACACCGTCTGATAACGGCTCTATGCTTCTAGAGTTGTACTATGCACCACTACAACTCACCCTGATGCAGAATCTGCGTGTTCTGGCTCTGATACCAGCTTGAACAGGATCGGGATTTGTCCAATAAAACCACGCTTTATTGATAAAAGTAATTGTACATAGAAAATTGTACTAAGAACTTACACAAATTATAAAGAAAGAAATTTGAGAGAAAGAGAGAAGAGTTTCGAGAAAGCTAGTAGAATATAAGAGAATGCTTAAATTCGCTCTGCCTTTTCCTCTGAATGTTCTTCCTTATATAGATAGGAAAAGCAGACTTGTGTAATGCAGGCTTTTGTCCTTTTAAGAAAAGGAGATTCCTTTCATCTGCCTCATGTGGAAAGAAGACACCAGAAGGTGAATGGCTCTTATCATTATACTGTAGCTGAATAGTGTTTGTTTTTGTCGATATTTTGCTTTTCCTGCAAAAGAAATGATCTATTAGAAAATGGCCTTTACTTTTGCCAAGAACCATGACCTTTGCAATTTATGAAAGGTCACAACTCTTGTAGGCTCTTTCCTTACATTGTTTTTTTTTTTTTTTTTATTAAACTACAAATCATACGGATCCTGAGAATCTTGGTAGTCCTGCTAATTTGGTTTTGTAGAGGACACTGCTGAACCGACAGTCTTGTCACCAGAGTCATTAGCTTTGTCTAAAATTTTTTGAAGAAAAATTTATCTCATGCTAGAGTCATCTTTGAGAAGCTCTAGGATTTCATGTTCCTTTTATGATAATCTTTTCACTAGTGCTTTTGTTGATGTCGTTGGACTTTCTCTTTTGATAGGAGTAGAATGTCCAGTGGTGACTTCCTTCTTCTTTTCAAATGTATGGAGATTGTGGAGAGCAAACTTCTTAGTTTTGGTTTTGCAGAAAAACTCCACGTTCGCTTTACCATATAACTTTGTTTTTATTCATTCCACCACTTGATTTTATAAACACAAACCATGGAAAGTGGAAATGAATTAAGTAAATGATTTTGTAAATGGTACTCCCAACTAAAGATCCAAGCAATGTTGAAAGTCCGAAAGAACTGTACTTCCTTGGTATATGGCTTAAGGGATGAGGTGTTCTT
Organism: Carnegiea gigantea; assembly: GCA_029747015.1. Lineage (NCBI taxonomy): Eukaryota > Viridiplantae > Streptophyta > Magnoliopsida > Caryophyllales > Cactaceae > Carnegiea > Carnegiea gigantea. Next base: position 230,134 of record JAKOGI010001013.1, on the reverse strand, counting down.
TTCCCAAAAATCCCATCCTTCTTTTGCTTCATTAGGAAGAATTGTCGTGCTGCATCCAAACCATGTCCACCAGTAGTAAAACCAGATAGGAAATGTGTGTTGGCTAGTTGTCATGGAAATGAAAGAACCAAGAATGGGTCTTCGGATGGTAAAGGAATGCTCAATGCCAGGCCATCCTATAGTCATTGTAATCAAAGGTTTATGGAACAAATTATATGGAAAAACTCTTTTCTTCGAAGGAATTTTTCCATTGATGGGTGCTTAAAACATTGCGGACAGTACATTTGGAAGAAAGAATGAAACCAAGGTTAATTTTGTCGAAGATGTGGGTGATGTCAATTGAGCGAGTGTCAACAAGGATAAGCTCATAGAATTGTGCTGTTCTCTGAGGGTCATCAGTGGCAAAATGTTTTTTGCCAAAGGATCTTTGTATGAGAGGTTTGATAATGTCAGGAGAAAGAATTGTTTTGCAGCTGGTGAGAAATAAATGTTCAGTATGACGAACAAAGTAGGTATTGTCTTGGGTTAATTTGGTGGCTGGCTTGGTGACAATAGTTTTGTAAGGTAACGGGGGAAAATTTGTTAATGGAAGGAATTGATTTTGTGTGGGAACTTAACGCTGATAATCCTCAGCTCTTCGGATCCCTTTGCCTTTGTCTTTGCTGGAACTCATTTTGATTCCTGTAGAAGTGATTTTTTGTCACTCTTTCCTTGCAAGAATTCTCGAGTAAGAAAATTAGGAAGAGAGTTGTTTTGGCCTTTGATAAACTCAATATCAAAATCAAAAGCTGATAAAATTGCCTGTCATCGGGCAACTTTTTGTTTGGAAACTAAGTTTTTAACATCCTTTGTAAAATTTCTTTTGCTGATTTGCAATCGATTTGAAGTAAGAATTTTTTGTAAAACAAATCATCTTGAAACTCTGAAATACAGTGTACTACAAATAAAATTTCCTTTTTAATAGTAGAGTAATTTTCTGTAGGCCAAGCCAGATACCTAAATGAAATCTTACTAATTGCTCATTTGGCTATGACTCTAGCTTTTGTTTTAATATACCGCCATATCCTATGTCTGATGTATCTGTTTCTACTATTATAAATGCAGAGGGATTGGGGATATTAAGACATGGCAATGACTTGACTCTTTCTTTGACTTGTCTAACTATTTTGGTATGCTCTTCAGTCTAGGGGACTGGGTTCTTCCTAAGTCTTCGATGCAGAGGTACACATAATTGACGTAAATGGGGAAAAAAATCTGAAACATAATTTAAGCAACCCAGAAATCTTTGCAATTGTTTTTTATCTTTAATTTCATCAGGAAATTTTTCAGCAAATGCTAAAGATCGCATAATTGGTTTAATCGTCCCTTCATAAATATCATGCCCAAGAAACCTGATTTTTGTTTGAAACAAAGCCATTTTTGAGGCAGAAACTGCTAAACCATTTTTCTCAATAACATGTAAGAATATTTGTAAATGTTTGAAGTGCTGATCAATTGTATTAGAAAAAACTAAAACATCATCAATATAAATAATAATGAAGGATGTGTAAGGAGTAAAAATATCGTTCATTACTTTTTGAAATTCAGAACGAGCATTTTTGAGATCAAAAGGCATTACAGTCCATTCATAATGTCCGGAAAGAACTATAAATGCAGTTTTATATCTATCTTTCTCAGCTATCTGGATCTGCCAGAATCCTGACTTCATGTCAAATTTTGAAAAGAGTTCTGCGTTATATAAACGATTTAATAAATCTCTTTTGTTTGAAATCGGGTATCTACTCCATTGTAAAACTTTGTTCAAAGGTTTGTAATTAATAACAAGCCTTGGAACTCCTCTTTCTTTTTCTACTGCATTATTAACATAAAAGGTTGCACAGCTCCAAGGAGATTTTGATGGTCTAATCAACTTTTTATCAAGCAAACTTTGAATTTCTTTTTCGCAATGTTCAAGAAGTTCAAAATTCATTTGTGTTGGCCTGGCTTTTGTAAGAATATGTTTTTCATCAAATCCCTTTTCATAAGGTAAGGATACGATATCCTTCTTTCGTTCCTAAAATGCATTGGGAAGATCAGAACATATCCTTTTCTTTAGTAGTTGTTCGAATTCTGAAATCTTGAGTTGAACAGAAGGGGTTTTTAATTGTTCTTCAATTCGAAGATATGAAATTTCTTCTTGTAGATAACAAATTTGAGTTTGTTTGGCATGTAAAGTATTTATTTGTTTGAAAATAATAGAGGATTGTAAACTAGGAACTTCCTTCAGGCGAACTTCAGAAAGAAAATTAAATGATACGGGTTTTGCCATAATCTTAGTATGAACACCAGTTTCATTAACATAAAATGGGTAAATTTGTGTCAGAAATGGTGTTCCTAAAACAACGTCATTTGTAATGTTATCAATAATGAGAAAACATTTTTGAAACAGTAACCATCATTTTGAATATAACTTTTGTTGAGCTTATACCGAGTGCTTAATGGTTTATCATTAGCACTAGCTAAATGTTCTTTTCTTCATTCACAAAACTTAGTAGGAATGATTCCTCCTTTAATACAGTTTTGGTCTGTTCCGCCATCAATAAGAGCTATTGTATTAATTGAGAAGTCATTAACTACAAGTTTCACAATTAAATACCATTTTTGAAATGTGACTTGTGGAATAGTTTACAAAAACTGATTTTCAGGAATCTCAATAGCAGAAACTTTTGAAATGTCAAAATCAAGGTTTGGAACACTAGAGGGATTGCCTGTATTTGATTCCAGAATGGCAAGCTTAGCCTCTATCTCTAAATCTTTAGCTTTGAGGCTAACAACTTCGGTTTTGAGGAGACGAACTTGGGCTTTGAGGTCGTTAACCTTAGATTGAAGTGGTTGGTAGTAATTTGTTGGTAAGGATTGGGAATAGGGTATCGTTCGAAAATTTGAGAGATAGAGGAGGATGAGGATCCTAATTCAAATTTAGGAGTCCTATCTTCTTCTTCCAGGATAATACCTTTGAGTTTTTCAAGGTATTCTCTTTTTATGCCAATATCAGAAATTTTTCCTATAAGATCAAGGAGAAATTCCTTTTGGGATTTGTTAGTGATTACATTCAGAGACAGAATAGGAGAAGTTTCATATTTAGAGTCTTCACTTGATTCTGAATAGTATTCTTCTTCTTTATCTGAATTCGAAGCTTTTTTGTTAGAAGGGCTTGGAGCTTCTTCTGGAGTTCTAGTTCTCCAGAGAATAACTCATTGATCTTTTGTTCTGTTTTACATTGGAAGGCTTTATGACCCATCTTAGCACATTTGCAGCTGATAAGGGTCTTTTTCTTTTTGTTGGGCTGTTTCTTTTTTGGGGATGGACTTAGGCTGTTTCTTTTTAATAAAAGGCTTCGGCTACCTTTGAGGTCTTTCGATTTTAGACTGAGCCCTTTTCTTTTGAATTCTCTTGCGGGCTGTTGAGGGTGCTTCAATTTTGGTAATGCCAAATGCTTCACTGAAAGTACCCATCTCTTTACGAGGTTGTGCTCTTCCTGATCCACATTTGGACTGTAGTTTGATCTCATTGCAAAGATTTAATCCTTCAGTTTTTACAAAACCAAAGATTTGCCTAAATGTTAATAATCCAAAGGGGATGTCACTGATACTAAAATTCTAGCGTAATTTAATAAGGATTCTTTCTCCAAAGAGTTTAGATAATCCAGCAATAAATCTTTCTTTCCAGAAGTCTTGAGTACCATCTTCTCGTTTGAGAACGTTTGTTAACAAGACATCTTTATACCATCTATAATCAGTGAGGGTTGGACAACGAAGGTTAATAAGAATTGTTTTAGAAGCTGCTTGTTCTTCTTTTGGGTTACCTAGAAAAAGTAGGGTAATGGTGTGAATGAGGACTTCAGCCGCATCGCTTTCGTCAACCTCAACTCCATGTTCATTCGTCTTTTTGTAGGTTTGGTTAAGAATTTTTGCCCCAGTATCATTGTCAAGGAAGTTACCCCACCAATATTTTAACTAGCTAGCAGAACCTATTACTAAGGCAGTAGCTGCTGGTGAACCGGTAAATTTTTGGGCTTTATAAACAGAGACAGCCATTGCCATTTCTTGTAGGGTGTTCAAGAATTCGTGCTCAGACTTGCCATCTATGTTCCATTAGTAAATAGAGTCCCTATTAAAGTGAGAAGTAGTAAAGCTTCCTCTTTCTTCGTATTGGAGATCTGGGGGAGTAGGTCTAGGGTAATAGTTTCTTGTAATACCCTGAGTCCAATTTTTGATTTTGTTTATGGCAAGGGGTGAAGAGTCTTCAAAGGCTTCTTCTATGACATTTAAAGCTTCTTCACTAGTACTGCTTATGTCTTCTTCCCCTTCTGAAGATGAGGTTTCTGAGATTTGATTTTGACATGTTTGGTCGAGGCAAGTCACGGACTTTCCTGTCAGAGAAGTGTCTAACTTTTTGATTTGGTCTGAAATGATCTTTAGGAAATGACTATTGGCAGAAGCCTTTATATGAGAATCTTCGTTTTCTTTTGGGATGCTATCCATCTTAAAGAAAGGCTTAGAAATGGTATCAGTATAGCTAGTGCTGGGGATAGAAGTTTTTACTACTCTGTTGGTCTCTTCTATCCTTAAAGAAATATGATTTAACTGGTCGGCTATGGTATGAAGGATAGTATTAGCATAATCGACTTGTTGATGGACCTTTTCATGATCCTTGAGTTTGACAGTATCATTCCCCTCCCGGCCTTTTCGAAAAGGTGCAGCCAGAATAGGTTCACCTTTAAGAAAATTTTTTATGTCATCTTGTATAGGATGAACGGAGGAAGTGCTAGAACCCTTTGTAAAATGCTAAGTTTTGAGAAGATTTATTTGGACATTAACACTAGGAATGGTATAGACATTTGGGATTCCTTGTTTGGAAGTGAACGTAGGAAACCAAAGAAAGAAAGGAAAATTGACCTGGAGGCATTCCATGTCTATGATCCACTCTGTCTTTATGTGTTCCTTGAGATCTCGATCTATTTGTAGAAACCACGTTCTTAAAGAAGCATTTTGGAGTGAATAATAATCCCTTTTAAGAAACGACCAGTCAATAAAGAAACCAAGTTTTGTGAGGACATTAATGGCAGCTCCTATGCCAGACGAAGTGGGAGAGGGAGGATCTGGGACTGGTTCAGGAACTGGAGCTCTAAATCTGTATCTTTGAGAGCGATCTAAAGGTTCAGATCCAGAAGAGAAATCCAAAAAAGATCTTTGATAATTTGAGGGTCCAAGTATGGAAGAATCATCATGAATAGATAAAGATCAAAATTTAAGAATAACCCGACCATCAGGTTCTTCTATAATTTGATCGATATCTCTTCTTTCTATTTGTGCAGGTTGCTGGGGTTCTTGTAATTCGATCTCATCTGAAAGAGTAATCCCACCCTATTTGAGAAGTTTTGGAGTGAAAACTATTGGTTTTTCGTCTTCAATTTGTAAGAGAATTGTTTCCTGTGAATTTGGAGGAAGAGGGTTCAAAAATCTTGTATTTAAATTAGTTGACATAAGTCGAAAGTAAATTCTATAAATAATAACAAAGTTTTGAAGTCAAAGAAATTCAATACCTTGGATATGAACATCAATCTTCAAAACTTCTGTTGTCATAGGACATGTTAGATCAACCATAAAATCAGGATAACAATAGAAAAATACTGGTCCTTTCCAAATATTGGTCTGAATAATAGCTAAAGAGAAGATTTGTATTTTGTTAATGCTTTTTCTCTTAATGCCCTATATATAGGTGCATTAATACCTTCTTTAAAAAGAGGTTTAATGGCAACTTAAACTAATCCAATATGTATAAATCTATATTTTGCTTTCAAATGACTTTCAATGGAATTTTGTTTTAACATGGAAATTGTTTGTAATCCATTTTGTAAACTTATAACTTCTTCATGAATTTTAATAGAATAGGCCTTAATAAAATCAAAAGTTCCAATTTTATAAATAGTGTCTACTTCTATTCTAGGTAATTCCCAATTTATATAATTGTCAGGTGAGGTTGCCCTAAAAATGGAACTAGTTCTTTGTTCATTTGAATTAATTATGTCTCTATAGCTGCTATCTGACTCAAAAGACAACGATCTTCTTAATCAAGATGCCATTGTTTTAATGCATACTCTAACTCTATAAGCAGACAGATGATAGAGACGAAAGCACCAACCAAGACCACCACTTGGCTGACCAACGGTTTACATAGGCTGACCAACGCCCCTAACAACACCGTCTAATAACGGCTCTATGCTTCTAGAGATATACTATGCACTACTACAACTCACCTTGATGCAGAATCTGCGTGTTCTGGCTTTAATACCAGTGTAAACAGGATCAACATTTGTCCAATAAAACCACGCTTTATTGATAAAAGTAATTGCACACAGAAAATTGTAGTATGAACTTACACAAATTGTAAAGAAAGAAAGTTGAGAGAAAGAGAGGAAAGTTTCGAGAAAGCTAGTAGAATATAAGAGAATGCTTGAATTCCCTCTCCCTTCTCCTGTAAATGTTCTTCCTTATATAGATAGGAAAAGTAGACTTGTATAATAGAGGCTTTTGTCCTTTTGAGAAAAGGAGATTCCTTTTATCTGCCTCATAAGAAAAGAAGACACCGGCAGGTGAGTGGCTCTTATCATTATTTGAGAAGCTCTTGGATTTCACATTCCTTTTGTGATAATCCTTTCACTCGTGCTTTTGTTGATGTCGTTGGACTTTCTCTTTTGATAGGAGTAAAAGGTCCAGTAGTGACTTCCTTCTTCTTTTCAAATGTATGGAGATTGTGGAGAGTAAACTTCTTAGTTTTGGTTTTGCAGAAAAACTCCACGTTCTCTTTACCGCATAACTTTGTTTTGTATTCATTCCACCACTTGATTTTATAAACACGAACCATGGAAAATGGAAATGAATTAAGTAAATGATTTTGTAAACGGTACTCCCAACTAAAGATCCAAGCAATGTTGAAAGTCCGAAAGAATTGTACTTCCTTGGTATATGGCTCAAGAGATGAAGTGTTCTTTTCCCAGAAATCCCATCCTTCTTTTGCTTCATTGGGAAGAATTGTCGTGCTGCATCCAAACCATGTCCACCAATAGTGAAACCAGATAGAAAATGTGTTTGGACAGTTGTCATGGAAATTAAAGAACCAAGAATAGATCTTAGGATGGTAAAGGAATGTTCGATACCAGGCCATCCTATAGTCATTGTAATCAAAGGTTTGTGGAACAAATTGTATGGAAAAATTCTTTTGTTCGAAGGGAATTTTCCATAATTGGGTGCTTAAAACATTGCGGGTAATACATTTGGAAAAAAGAAAGAAGCCAGTGCTAATGGTGAACCATTAAGCATTCGATATAAGCTCAACAAAAGTTAGAGTCACAGCTGAATGAGTAATTAGTAAGATTTCATTCTGGTATCTAGCTTTGTTTCAAACAAAAAAGAAATTCAAAGTTTGCTTGATTAAAAGCTGATTAGACCATCAAAATCTTCTTGGAACTGTGCATCCTTTTATGTTAATAATGCAGCTGAAAAAGAAAGAGGAGTTCTAAGGCTTGTTATTAATTACAAATGATGTTATTTTAGGAACACCATCTCTAACACAAACTTACCCATTTTATGTTAATGAAACTGGTGTTCATACTAAAATTATGGGAAAACCCATATCATTTAATTTTCTTTCTGAAGTTCACCTGAAGGAAGTTCTCAGTTTACAAGTCTCTATTACACAAATCTACTTTTCCTATCTATATAAGGAAGAACATTTAAAGGAGAAGGCAGAGCGAATTGTTTTATGGCTGGTGAGAATTAAATGTTCAGTATGATGAACAAAGTAGGTATTGTCTTTGATATGTCTCTTGTACCATCAAACTCGAGGATCTCAAAAATGTTAATCTACAAGCCAATTATACTAATACTATCCTTCATACCATAGCCGACCAGTTAAATCATGTTTCTTTGTTCATTTGAATTAACTATGTCTCTATGGCTGAGTTAAAAGACAACAATCTTCTATTTAGCTGCTGTTCAGACCAATATCTGCAAAGGACTAATATTTTTCAGTTGTTATTTTGATTTTATAGTTGATCTAACATGTCCTATGACAACAGAAGCTTCGAAGCTTGATGTTCATATCCAAGGTAATGAATTTCTTGACTTCAAAAACTTTGTTATTGTTTATAGAATTTACTTTCGACTTATGTCAACTAATTTAAATACAAGATTTTTGAACCCTCTTCCTTCAAATTCACAGGAAATAATTCTCCTACAAATTGAAGATGAAAAACCAACAGTTTTTACTCCAAAACTTCTCAAATGGGATGAGATTACTCTTCCAGATGAGATCGAATTACAAGAACCCCAACAACTTGTACAAATAGAAAGAAGAGATATCGATCAAATAATAGAAGAACCTGATGGTCGGATCATTCTTAAATTTTGATCTTTATCTATTCGTGATGATCCTTTCATACCTAAACCTTCAAATTATCGAAGATCTTTTTCGGATTTCTCTTCTCGATCCAAACCTTTAGATCACTCTCAAGGATACAGATTTAGAGCTCCAGTTCCTAAACCCGTCCCAGATCCTCCCTCTCCCACTTTGTCTGGCATAGGAGGTGCCATTAATGTCCTCACAAAACTTGGTTTCTCTATTGACTGGTCGTTTCTCAAAAGAGATTATTATTCACCCGAAAATGCTTCTTTAAGAACGTGGTTTGAACAAAGAGATCGAGATCTCAGGGAACACATAAAGACAGAATGGATCAAGGACATGGAACGCCTCCAGGTTAATTTTCCCTTCTTTCTTTGGTTTCCCTATTTACTTCCAAACAAGGAATCCCAAATGTCTATACCATTCCTAGTATTAATGTTCAAACAAATCTTCTCAAAACTTGGCATTTTACAAATGGTTCTAGCATTTCCTCCGTTCATCCTCCACAAGATGACATAAACATTTTTCTCCAAGATGAACGCATTCTAGCTATACCGTTTCGAAAAGGCCAAGAGAGGAATGATACCGTCAAACTCGAGGATCTCAAAAAGGTCTATCAATAAGCCAATTATACTAATACTATCCTTTATACCATAGCCGACCAGTTAAATCATGTTTCTTCAAGGATAGAAGAGACCAATAGAGTAGTAAAAACTTCTATCTCCAGCACTAGCTACACTGATAACATTACCAAGCCTTTATTTAAGATGGATAGCATCCGAAAAGAAAACGAAGATTCATATATAAAGGCTTCTGCCAATAGTCATTTCCTAAAGATCATTTCAGACCAAATCAAAGAGTTAGACACTTCTCTAAAAGGAAAGTCCATGACTTGCCTCAACCAAACATGTCAAACTCAAATCTCAGAAACCTCATCTTCAGAAGGGGAAGATGACATGAGCAGTACTAGTGAAGAAGCTTTAAATGTCATAGAAGAAGCCTTCGAAGACTCTTCACCCCTTGCCACAAACAAAATCAAAAATTGGACTCAGGGTACTACAAGAAACTATTACCCTAAACCTACTCCACCAGATCTCCAATATAAAGAAAGAGGAAGCTTTGCTACTTTTCACTTCAATGGAGACTCTATTTACCAATGGAACATAGATGGCAAGTCTGAGCATGAATTCTTGAACACCATACAAGAAATGACAATGGCCGTCTCTGCTTGTAAAGCCAAAGAATTTACCGGTTCACAAGCAGCTGCAACCTTAGTAATAGGTTTTGCTGGCTAGTTAAAATATTGTTGGGATAACTTCCTTGATAATGATACTAGGACAAAAATCCTTAACCATACCTACAAAAAGATGAATGAACATGGTGTTGAAGTTGACAAAAGCGATGCGGCTGAAGTCCTCATTCACACCATTACCCTACATTTTCTAGGAAACCCAAAAAAAGAACAAGCAGCTTCTGATACAATGCTTATTATCCTTCCTTGCCAAACCCTTACATATTATAGATGATATAATGATGTCTTCTTAACAAATGTTCTCAAACGAGAAGATGGTACTCAAGACTTCGGGCAAGAAAGATTTATTACTAGATTAGCTAAACTCTTCGAAGAAAGAATCCTCAATAAATTACGCTAGAATTTTGGTACCAGTGACATCCCCTTTAGATTATTAACATTTGGGAAAATCTTTGTTATTGTAAAAACTGAAGGATTAAATCTTTACGATGAGATTAAACAACAGTGCAAATATGGATCAAAAAGAGCACAATCTCGTAAAGAGATGGGTACTTTCTGTGAATCATTTGGTATTACCAAAATTGAAGCACCCTCAACAACTCACAAGAGAATTCAAAAAAAAAAGGCTCAGTCTAAAATCAAAAGAGCTCAAAGGCAACCCAAGCCTTTTATTAAAAAGGAACAGCTTAAGTCCATCCCCAAAAAGAAACAGCCCAACAAAAAGAAAAAGACCCTTGTCTGCTACAAATGTGGTAAAATAGGTTATAAAGCCTTCCAATGCAAAACAGAACAAAAGATCAATGAGTTATTCTCTGGAGAACCAAAACTCCAGAAGAACCTCCCAGCCCTTCCAACAAAAGATGCTTCGGATTCAAATAAAGAAGAATAATACTATTCAGAATCAAGTGAAGACTCTGAATATGAAACTTCTCCTATTCTGTCTCTGAATGTAATCACTAACAAATCCCAAAAGGAATTTCCCCTTGATCTTATAGGAAAAATTTCTAATATTGACAAAAAAGAAAATACCTTGAAAAACTCAAAGTTATTATCCTGGAAGAAGAAGATAGGACTCCTAAATTTGAATTAGGATCCTCATCCTCCTCTATCTCTCAAATTTTCAAACGATACCCTATTCCCAATCCTTACCAACAAATTACTACCAACCAACTTCAATCTAAGGTTAACGACCTCAAAGCCCAGGTTCGTCTCCTCAAAACTGAAGTTGTTAGCCTCAAAGCTAAAGATTTAGAAATAGAGGCTAAGCTCGCCATTCTGGAATCAAATAAAGGCAATCCCTCTAGTGTTCCGAACCTTGATTCTGACATTTCAAAAGCTTCTGCTACTAAGATTCCTGAAAATCAGTTTTTACAAACTATTTCGCAAGTCACATTTCAAAAATGGTATTCAATTGTGAAACTTGTAGTTAATGACTTCTCAATTAATACAGTAGCTCTTATTGATAGCGCGGCGGACCAAAATGTATTAAAGGAGGAATCATTCCTACTAAGAACTGCGAACGAGCAAAAGAACATTTGGCCAGTGCTAATGGTGAACCATTAAGCATTCGGTATAAGCTCAACAAAAGTTATATTCAAAATGATGGTTACAATTTCAAAAATGTTTTCCTCATTATTGATAACATTATAAATGATGTTATTTTAGGAACACCATTTCGAACACAAATTCACCCATTTTATGTTAATGAAACTGGTGTTCATACTAAAATTATGGCAAAACCCATATCATTTAATTTTCTTTTTGAAGTTTGCCTAAAGGAAGTTCTCAGTTTACAATCCTCTACCATTTTCAAACAAATAAATACTTTACGTGCCAAACAAACTCAAATTTGTTATCTGTAAGAAGAAATTTCATACCTTCGAATTGAAGGACAATTAAAAACCCCCTCTGCTCAACTCAAGATTGCAGAATTTGAAAAATTACTAAAGAAAAGGATATGTTCTAATCTTCCCAATGTATGTTGGGAACGAAAGAAACATATCATATCTTTACCTTATGAAAAGGGATTTGATGAAAAACATACTCCTACAAAAGTTAAGCCAGCACAAATGAATTTCGAACTTCTTGAACATTGCAAAAAAGAAATTCAAAGTTTGCTTGATAAAAAGTTGATTAGACCATCAAAATCTCCGTGGAGCTATGCAGCCTTTTATGTTAATAATGCAGCTGAAAAAGAAAGAGAGTTCTAAGGCTTGTTATTAATTGCAAACCTTTAAACAAAGTTTTACAATGGATTAGATACCCGATTCCAAACAAAAGAGATTTATTAAACCATTTATATAACGCAAAACTCTTTTCAAAATTTGACATGAAGCCAGGATTCTGGTAGATCCAAATAACTGAGAAAGATAGGTATAAAACTGCATTGACAGTTTCTTTCAGACATTATGAATGGAATGTAATGCCTTTTTGTCTCAAAAATGCTCCTTCTGAATTTAAAAATATAATGAACGATATTTTTACTCCTTACACATCCTTTATTATTGTTTATATTGATGATGTTTTAGTTTTTCTAATACAATTGATCAGCACTTCAAACATTTACAAATATTCTTACATGTTATTGAGAAAAATGGTTTAGTAGTTTCTGCCTCAAAAGTGGCTTTGTTTCAAAGAAAAATTAGGTTTCTTGGGCATGATATTTATCAAGGTACCATTAAACCAATTATGCGATCTTTAGCATTTGCTGACAAATTTCCTAATGAAATCAAAGACAAAAACCAATTGCAAAGATTTCTGGGTTGCTTAAATTATGTTTCAGATTTCTTTCCCCATTTACGTCAATTATGTGTGCCTCTGTGTCAAAGACTGAGGAAGAACCCAGTCCCCTGGACTGAAGAGCATGCCAAAATAGTTAGACAAGTCAAAGAAAGAGTCAAGTCATTGCCATGTCTTAATATCCCTAATCCCTCTGCATTTATGATAGTAGAAATAGATGCATCAGACATAGGATATGGTGGGATATTAAAACAAAAGTTAGAGTCACAGTCGAATGAGCAATTGGTAAGATTTCATTCAGGTATCTGGCTTGGCCGATAGCAAAATTACTCTACTATTAAAAAGAAATTTTTATTAGTAGTACTCTGTATTTTAAAGTTTCAAGATTATTTGTTTTACAAAAAATTCTTACTTCGAATCGATTGCAAATCAGCAAAAGAAATTTTACAAAAGGATGTTAAAAACTTAGTCTCCAAACAAATATTTGTCCATGGCAGGCAATTTTATCAGCTTTTGATTTTGATATTGAGTTTATCAAAGGTCAAAATAACTCTCTTCCTGATTTTCTTACTCGAGAATTCTCGCAAGGAAAGAGTGACAAAAAATCATTTCTGCAGGAATCAAAATGAGTTCCACCAAAGACAAAGGCAAAGGGATCTGAAGAGCTGAGGATTATCAGCTTCAAGTTCCCACACAAAATCAATTCCTTCCATTAACAAATTTTCCCGCGTTACCTTACAAAACTATTGTCACCAAGCCAGCCACCAAATCAACTCAAGACAATACCTACTTTGTTCATCATACTGAACATTTATTTCTCACCAGCCACAAAACAATCCCCTCTCCTTACATTATCAAACCTCTCATATAAATAACCTTTGGCAAAAAACATTTTGCCACTGATGACCCTTAGAAAACACAACAATTCTATGAGCTTATCCGTGTTGACACTCGCTCAATTGACATCACCCACACCTTCGACAAAATTAACCCTGGTTTCATTCCAACTATTTTGGTACGCTCTTCAGTCCAGGGGACTGGATTCTTCCTAAGTCTTCGATATAGTGGTGCACATAATTGATGTAAATGGTGAAAGAAATCTGAAACATAATTTAAGCAACCTAAAAATCTTTGCAATTGTTTTTTGCCTTTGATTTCATCAAGAAATTTGTCAGCAAATGCTAAAGATCGCATAATTGGTTTAATGGTACCTTGATAAATATCATGCCCAAAAAACCTAATTTTGTTTGAAACAAAGCCACTTTTGAAGCGGAAACTGCTAAACCATTTTTTTCAATAACATGTAAGAATATTTGTAAATGTTTGAAGTGCTGATCAATTGTGTTAGAAAAAACTAAAGCATCATCAATATAAATAATAATGAAGGATGTATAAGGAGTAAAAATATCGTTCATTATATTTTGAAATTCAGAAGGAGCATTTTTGAGACCAAAAGGCATTACATTCCATTCACAATGCCTGAGAGGAACTGTAAATGCAGTTTTATATCAATCTTTCTCAGTTATTTGGATCTGCCAGAATCCTGACTTCATGTCAAATTTTGAAAAGAGTTTTGCGTTATACAAACAGTTTAATAAATCTCTTTTGTTTAGGACTGGGTATCTAACCCATTGTAAAACTTTGTTCAAAGGTCTGCAATTAATAACAAGCCTTGGAACTCCTCTTTCTTTTTCAGCTGCATTACTAACATAAAAGGCTACACAGCTCTAAGGTGATTTTGATGGTCTAATCAGCTTTTTATCAAGCAGACTTTGAATTTCTTTTTTGCAATGTTCAAGAAGTTCAAAATTCATTTGTGTTGGCCTAGCTTTTGTAGGAATATGTTTTTCATCAAATCCCTTTTCATAAGATAAGGATATGATATGTTTCTTTCGTTCCCAAAATGCATTAAGAAGATCAGAACGTATCCTTTTCTTTAGTAATTGTTCGAATTCTAAAATCTTGAGTTGAACAGAGGGGGTTTTTAATTGTTCTTCAATTCCAAGATATAAAATTTCTTCTTGCAGATAACAAATTTGTGTTTGTTTGGCATGTAAAGTATTTATTTGTTTGAAAATAGTAGAGGATTGTAAACTGAGAACTTCCTTCAAGCGAACTTCAGAAAGAAAATTAAATTATATGGGTTTTCCCACAATTTTAGCATGAACACCAGATTCATTAACATAAAATGGGTAAATTTGTGCTAGAAATGGTGTTCCTAAAATAACATCATTTGTAATGTTATCAACAATGAGGAAAACATTTTTGAAACAGTAACCATCATTTTGAATATAACTTTTGTTGAGCTTATGTCGAGTGCTTAATGGTTCACCATTAGCATTGGCTAAATGTTCTTTTGTTCGTTCGCAATACTTAGTAGGAATGATTCCTCCTTTAATACAGTTTTGGTCCGCTCTGCTATCAATAAGAGCTACTGTATTAATTGAGAAGTTATTAACTACAATTTTCACAATTGAATACCATTTTTGAAATATAACTTGCGAAATAGTTTGTGAAAACCGATTTTCAGGAATCTCAGTAGCAGAAACTTTTGAAATGTCAAAATCAAGGTTTGGAACACTAGAGGGATTGCCTTTATTTGATTCCAGAATGGCGAGCTTAGCCTCTATCTCTAAATCTTTCGCTTTGAGGCTAACAACTTCAGTTTTGAGGAGACGAACTTGGGCTTTGTGGTCGTTGACGTTAGATTCAAGTTGCTTAGTAGTAATTTGTTGGTAAGGATTGCGAATAGGGTATCGTTCAAAAATTTAAGAGATAGAGGAGGATGAGGATCCTAATTCAAATTTAGGAGTCCTATCTTCTTCCTCCAGGATAATACCTTTGAGTTTTTCAGGGTATTCTCTTTTTGTGTCAATATCAGAAATAATTCCTATAAGATCAAGGAGCAATTCCTTTTGGGATTTGTTAGTGATTATATTAAGAGACAGAATAGGAGAAGTTTCATATTCAAAGTCTTCACTTGATTCTAAATAGTATTCTTCTTCTTTATCTGAATCCGAAGCATCTTTTGTTAGAAGGGCCAAGAGGTTCTTCTGGAGTTCTGGTTCTCCAGAGAATAACTCATTGATCTTTTGTTCTGCTTTGCATTGGAAGGCTTTATGACCTATTTTACCACATTTGTAGCAGACAAGGGTCTTTTCCTTTTTGTTGGGCTGTTTCTTTTTGGGGATGGACTTAGGCTGTTCCTTTTTAATAAAATGCTTGGGCTACCTTTGAGGTCTTTTGATTTAGATTGAGCCCATTTCTTTTGAATTCTCTTGTAGGCTATTGAGGGTGCTTCATTTTTGGTAATTCCAAATGCTTCACAGAAAGTACCCATCTCATTACGAGATTGTGCTCTTTCTGATCCATATTTGGACTGTAGTTTAATCTCATTGCAAAGATTTTATCCATTAGTTTTACAATACCAAAGATTTGCTCAAATGTTAATAATCCAAAGGGGATGTCACTGGTACCAAAATTCTGGCGTAATTTATAGAGGATTCTATCTCCAAAGAGTTTAGGTAATCCAGTAATAAATCTTTCTTTCCGGAAGTCTTAAGTGCCATCTTCTCGTTTGAGAATGTTTGTTAAGAAGACATCTTTATACCATCTATAATCAATAAGGCTTGGACAGTGAAGGTTAATAAGAATTATTTTAGAAGCTGCTTGTTCTTCTTTTGGGTTTCCTGGAAAATGTAGGGTAATGGTGTGAATGAGGACTTCAGCCGCATCGCTTTCGTCAATTTCAACACCATGCTCAATCGCCTTTTTGTAGGTATGGTTAAGGATTTTTGTCCTAGTATCATTATCCAGGAAGTTATCCGAGCAATATTTTAACTGGCCAGCAAAACCTATTACCAAGGTGGTAGCTGCTTGTGAACGGGTAATTTTTTTGGCTTTATAAGCAGAGACGGCCATTGTCATTTCTTGTAGAGTGTTCAAGAATTCATGCTCAGACTTGCCATCTATGTTCCATTGGTAAATAGAGTCTCCAT
Organism: Carnegiea gigantea; assembly: GCA_029747015.1. NCBI lineage: Eukaryota > Viridiplantae > Streptophyta > Magnoliopsida > Caryophyllales > Cactaceae > Carnegiea > Carnegiea gigantea. Next base: position 213,703 of record JAKOGI010001013.1, on the reverse strand, counting down.
TGAAGTGAGAAGTACTAAAGCTTCCTCTTTCTTCTTAATCTAGATGCCATTGTTTTAATGCATACTCTAACTCTATGAGCAGACAGATGATAGAGACGGGACCACCAACCAGGACCACCACTTGGCTGACCAATGGTTTACACAGGCTGACCAACACCCCTAACAACACCGTCTAATAACGGCTCTATGCTTCTAGAGGTATACTATGCACTACTACAACTCACCTTGATGCAAAATCTGCGTGTTCTGGCTTTGATACCAGCATGAACAGGATTGGGATTTGTCCAAGAACTGGAGCTCTAAATCTGCATCTTTGAGAGTGATCTAAAGGTTCGGATTGAGAAGAGAAATTCGAAAAAGATCTTCGATAATTTGAGGGTCCAGGTATGGAAGGATCATCACGAATAGATAAAGATCGAAATTTAAGAATAACCTTACCATCAGGTTCTTCTATAATTTGATCGATATCTCTTCTTTCTCTATTGAAAGGTCGTTTCTCAAAAGAGATTATTATTCACTCCAAAACTTCTCAAATGAGATGAGATTACTCTTCCAGATGAGATTGAATTATACTTTTTTCAATAACTTTTATCAATAACTCCAAAGTCCTCAAATAAAGCGTGGTTTTATTGGACAAATCCCGATCTTGTTCAAACTGGTTTCAGAGCCAGAACACATAGATTCTACATCAAGGTGAGTTGTAATAGTGCATAGTATACCTCTAAAAGGATAGAGCTGTTATTAGACGGTGTTGGTAGGGGCATTGGTTAGCCGTTGGTCATTCGTCTTCAATTTGTAAGAGAATTATTTCCTGTGAATTTGAAGAAAGAGGGTTCAAAAATATTGTATTTGAATTAGTTGACATAAGTCGAAAGTAAATTCTATAAATAATAACAAAGTTTTTGAAGTTAAGAAATTCATCACCTTGGATATGAACATCAAGCTTCAAAGCTTCTGTTGTCATAGGACATGTTCGATCAACCATAAAATCAGGATAACAATTGAAAAATACTGGTCCTTTGCAAATATTGGTCTAAATAACAGCTAAATAAGAAGATTTGTAATTTCTTAGTTTTTTGTCTCTTAATGCCATATATATAGGTGCATTATTACCTTTTTTAAGAAAAGGTATAATGGCAATTTGAACCAATCCAATATGCATAAATCTATATTTTGCTTTCAAATGACTTTCAATGGAATTTTGTTTTAACATGGAAATTGTTTGTAATCCATTTTGTAAACTTATAACTTCTTCATGAGTTTTAACATAATAGGCCTTAATGAAATCAAAAGTTCCAATTTTGTTTATGGCAAGGGGTGAAGAGCCTTCGAAGGCTTCTTAGTCTTGTAAGGTCCAGTTAATCAATATCTCTTTCTTTGACTTATCTAACTATTTTGGTATGCTCTTCAGTCCATAGGACTGGGTTCTTCCTAAGTCTTCGATGCAGAGGTGCACATAATTGACGTAACTGGGAAAAGAACACCTCATCCCTTGAGCCATATACCAAGGAAGTACAATTCTTACATGCTTGAATTCGCTCTGCCTTCTCCTCTAAATGTTCTTCTTTATATAGATAGGAAAAGCAGACTTGTATAATGGAGGCTTTTGTCCGTTTGAGAAAAGGAGATTTCTTTTGTCTGTCTCATGAGGAAAGAAGACATCGGAAGGTGAGTGGCTCTTATCATTATACTGTAGCTGAACAGTGATTATTTTTGTCGATATTTTGCTTTTCCTGCAAAAGAAATGATTTGTCAGAAAATGGCCTTTACTTTTGCCAAGAGCCACGACCTTTGTAATTTGTGAAAGGTCACAACTCTTGCAGGCTTTTTCCTTACTTTGGTTTTTTTTTTTTTTTAGTCCAATATGCATAAATCTATATTTTTCTTTCAAATGACTTTCAATGGAATTTTGTTTTAACATGAAAATTGTTTGTAATCCATTTTGTAAACTTATAACTTCTTTATGAGTTTTAACAGAATAGGCCTTAATGAAATCAAAAGTTCCAATTTTGTAAATAGTGTCTACTTCTATTCTAGGTAATTCCCAATTAGCATAATTGTCAGGTGAGGATGCCCTAAAAATGGAACTAGTTCTTTATTCATTTGAATTAACTATGACTCTATGGCTGCTATCTGAGTTAAAAGACAACAATGTTCTTAATCTAGATACCATTGTTTTAATGCATACTCTAACTCTATAAGCAGACAGATGATAGAGACGGGACCACCAACCGGGACCACCACTTGGCTGACCAGCGGTTTGCACAGGCTGACCAACGCCCCTAACAACACTGTCTAATAACGGCTCTATGCTTCTAGAGGTATACTATGCACTACTAGTTCTCAGCAGACTAGAACTGCTGCCTGACATAAATCGACTAGAGTGATCTTTTGCTTGAATTGAGTACTATAAGTTGAATTTGGTGATTGGAAACGGGTTCCTCATGGACACGACCTGTACTTGCCGTTGCTAGGTACAACTAGCATCGTACACTTACGGTAACATTTTAAGACAACACTAATGGAGCTACTTCTAGAACGTAGCTTGGATCATGAACATACTTCCTCAATATAGAGATATGAACAGATTATGTACACCGGCTAGTGGTGGTGGAAGTGCCAATCGAAATGCCACAGTGCTAATTCTCTTAAAAATCTCAAAAGGTCCAACAAGTTGTGGCTAAGCTTCCTACGGACGCCAAATTGCATAACTCCCTTAACTGGTGATACTTTGAGAAACACATGGTCGCGCACATTAAACTCTAGCTCTCGTCTTCTATTGTCTGCAGAGCTCTTTTCCTGACATTGAGCCACTCGAAGGTGCTCCCTAATGAGACGAACCTTATCTGCCATCAATTGTATGATCTCCAGCCCTAGGAGTCTTCTCTCGCTGACATCATCCTAGCAAATCAGTGACCCACACCTTCTCCCATACAAGGCCTCGTAAGGGGCCATCTGGATGGTTGCTTGATAACTATTGTTGTGAGCAAATTCCACTAATGGCAAGTGTCTATCCCAAGAATCCTTCAAATCCAAGGCACAAGCCCTTAACATATCCTCTAATGTTTGAATCGTCTTCTCAGATTGCCCGTCAGTTTGAGGATGGTGGCCAGTACTGAAGTTAAGTGTAGTCCCTAGGGCTCTATCCAAACTTTTGCAAAATGTTGCAGCAAAATGCACATCCCGATCAGACATACTGAAAACAGGAACCCCTATATAGTCTCGCAATCTCCCTAGTGTATAGTTCTGCTAACTACTCCAAGGTTATACCAATTTTAATAGGTAGAAAGTAGGAAGACTTAGTTATCTGATCCACTATCACCCAAATAGTATTGTTTCCTTTAGGAGTACAAGGTAATGCAGACACAAAGTCTATGGTTATATGTTCCCACTCCCATTCAGCTATTGGGGGTGGTTGTAGTAACCCACCATACCTTTGGTGCTCTACCTTCACCTGTTAGCATGTTAGACATTGGGTTATATATTGAGCTATTTCCTACTTGATATTATTCCACCAAAAGGTACCCTTCAGGTCTCTGTACATCTTAGTACTCCCTGGATGACCTGTATAACTTGTGTTATAAGCTTCCTTTAAGATTTTCCTCTTTAGTTCTTCATCATCTGGGACACAGACTCTACTCTCGAACCTCAGTGAGCTATCTTCGTGAATCTTGAACTTAGGCTCAGTCCCTACTTCAACGGTAACTCTAATCTTTTGAAGATTAGAATCCTTCTCTTGGGTAGCTTTGATCTCATCAATTAAAGTAGAGGGAACTCACAAGTTCGCTGATTATAAGATAGCACTAGGCAAGCGTACCTCAATATTCATCTTCTGTAGGTCCTCTAATATATGCCTTTGAGAGGTAATCAAATATGCTAGATTAAAAGACTTCCTACTTAAGGCATCTGCAACCACGTTAGGCTTCCCAGGGTGGTAATTAATTGTTAAATCATAGTCCTTTAATAACTTAAGCCACCTGCATTGCCTCATGTTCAACTCTTTTTGTGTAAAAAAATACTTCAAACTTTTGTGATTAGTATACACCTCACATCTCTCTCCATACAAATGATGCCTCCAACTCTTCAATACAGAAAAAACAGCTGCCAACTCTAAGTCATGAGTGGGGTAATTAACCTTATATGGCTTCAACTGTTGAGACACATAAGCAATCACCTTGTGCCTTTGCATGAGCACACACCCTAAACCCTTTTTTGAAGCGCCACTGTAGATTGTAAATCCTTCTCCATTAGTTGGCATTGTAAGTATAGGCGCAAAAGTCAATCATTTTTTCAGCTCCTGAAAACTTCTTTCACATTCTTTTGACCACTCAAACTGAACTCCCTTTCAAGTCAAGCGGTTCAAGGGTTCAACCAAAAGGGAAAACCCTTTCGCGAACTGCCTGTAGTTGCTGGCTAAACCCAAGAAACTTCGAATCTTAGAGACACTATTTGGCCTGCTCTAATTCACAATTGCCTCTACCTTCTTAGGATCAATAGAAATGCCATCCTTATTCACTGCATGCCCCAAGAAAGAAACATTATCTAACCAGAACTTATAATTCTTGAGTTTACCAAAGAGTTGTTCTCACCTCAAGGTTTATAATATAAGCCTTAAGTGTTGCTTATGTTCCTCATGACTCTTAGAATACACCAAAATGTCATCAAAGAAAACTACAATAAGTTTGTCTAGGTAGGGCCGAAAAACTTGATTCATGAGATCCATAAATGCAGCAGGGGCTTTGGTTAACCCAAACGGCATTACTAATAACTCATAATGGCCATACCTTATCCAAAAAGCCAATTGAGATATATCTTCTACCTCGATCTACAATGGGTGGTACCCGGACCATAGATCAGTCTTGGAAAATACTTGAGCATCCCAGAGTTGATCAAATAAATCATTAATTCATGGTAAAGGATATTTATCCTTCACAGTTACCTTGTTCAGTTCTCGATAGTCTATGCAGAGCAGCAAAGGATCAGCTTTCTTCTTCACAAAAAGCACTGGTGCACCCCAAGAAGATACACTAGGCCTAATGAAGCCCTTATCAAGTAGTTCTTATAGCTGGTCCTTGAGCTCTTTTAACTCAGTAGGTGCCATTCTATGAGAGGCCTTAGAAATAGGCGTCGTTCCTAGAACCAAATCAACAAAGACATCCATCTCTCTATCGGGCAGTAACCTAGGGAGATCCTCAGGGAACAAATCTTAGTACTCTCTAACAATTGGTATATCCTCTATATTTCGATCTCCATTTCGATTGTCAGTGATCAAAGCTAGAAATGCTTAGCACCCTTTCTTGATCAACTTGGCAGATTGTAAGGTAGAAATAATGTTAGGCGACACATAAGCTCCCTTCCCAATAAAACTGAATTCAGGTTGACTAGGTATTCAAAAGTCGATAAGTTTCTTCTGGCAATCTAGGGTGGCATAATGTGCAGACAACCTATCCATCCCCAATGCCACATTAAAGTCTCAAATATCTATAATAATTAGACCGGCTAAGAGCTCCCTACCCTCAATTGCTACCGGACAGTTCCTGCACTTTCTATCCATAATGATCTCACTACCAGTTGGAGTACTGATGCACAACTCTTCTTCTAATGAAATATCGGGGAAGTTGTATTTTTATGCAAAAAATTGATGATATAAAAGAATGAGAAGCACCAGGATCAAAAAGAACATGAGCAAATGCTGAGTTAACTGCAAGAATACCTGAGACAACATTGTTAGAGGATTCTATATCCTCCTGAGGTAAAGCAAAAACTCTTCCTATTGCGCAAGATCTTCCTTCCCTCTAAGTGCTACTTGGAGCCTACGCTATCTGAGTTTGATTCGAAATGGCGTGTGATGGAACAAAATGAGGTCCTGGGGACTTTTGCTCTGAGTGGGGCTCGTTATCATTCTAGGGACACTCAGCAACATTGTGATTAGTTTGACCACACCTGAAGCAACAACCACTTAACCATCTGTAATCATTTGGTTAGGTGGGATCCTCCATAGTGGCCACATAGCAACTTATCTTCTCGATTATTCCCCCTCTGCGAACCTTGGTTTTAGTATCCACCATGAAAGTTTGGTGTTCGACCAACCCGTTGCAACAACTTCCCTCAGGAGCTAGCAGAGCTACTCACTTGATGTGAGAACCTATCACAAAGGGACTTGCTGGAAAAGTGGGTCTTTGAAAATTCACCCTTCCCATGACTATCTGATGCATCAAAATCTCTACCCTTGTTCTTATGATCATCAAATTTATGATCCTCTATCTCCTTCAGAGTAAGATAGGAATTCTTAGCCCTGTCAATGAGATTTGTGAAACTTTCAGGCTGAACACAAGCAAGTAGCCTTCGAACATTGTCACTCAATCCCTTCTCAAATCTCCTCATCTTGCTTTGCTCATCAGCAACAAGTGTTGGGGCAAACCAAGAGAGCTGACCAAATTCTGTTTCATATTCATCGACGCTTCTATTACGTTGCCTTAGGGCAATGAATTGTTTCTCCATCTCCCTCTTTCAGCTACTAGGAAAGTATTTGGTATAAAACTCCTCACAAAACTTAGCCTAGTTGAAGGGTTCTTCATCGTTTTTATGGCCATGCTCTATGGATTTCCACCAATGTTGAGCACTATCTTGCAACAAGTAAACAACATAGTCAACTTTCTCCCTTTCCGAACATTGTGACCCTTGGAAGGCCTTCTCCATCTCATCGATCCAATTTTCTGCCTCTACTAGGTTTGTAGCCCCAACAAAACGCTTAGGAGCTATCTTTAAGAAATCCACCAACCCCTTCATTGAAGAAGATGATGAACTATCCATGCATGGGGTACTCCGTGGTTGTTGTTGTTACTACTGCTGTTGACTGACAAAGCCAAGAAGTCTTGCATAAACTTGAGCATCATCTCTTGGGGATTAAGTAATGGTATATCATTTAGAGGGGTCTCCTCTTGATGCACTATGGCCTTACACTTATGAGACTTCTTTTTCTCAGAAGGCATTCTGAAATAAGATAAGAAAGATTAAGAGGAAATCCTAAAAACCATAAGAAGCTTTGGAAGGAAAATAAAAGTCATATGAAAAACCACATATAGACCTTACTAACTTTTAAACGAGGACAGGGCATTTGGATTACCTAACGTACCACCTTATAAACCGAAGACAAATCTCAAAGGAACCTGTAACTCAAAGGAGTTTCTATGACCACAACTAAAGATGCTACGATTTCGCTAACCTAGCCCTGATACCACTAACTCCGTCATGCCTCGAACTAGGGCACAACGGACGTCACCTGCCTGCAGAACTAAAAGTCCAACAAGTATGCAAGACTCAAATATCAACAAAGCTATAACTACCAAAGATTAATATTATTTCCCAAATCGAGAATAATGTTGGGGTTCAAGCTAATCATAATAAAAATAGCACTATGAACAAGTGGGAATTAAAACATCTTACATCCCCAAAAATAAGTAACTCAAAGAGGACTAATCCCATAATGCATAAAAATAATGTAATATTGATCCCCTGGCTAGCAAACAAAGTCTCTGAGAGCCATAACAACCACAGCCACAACTATAACTATTCTTCACTTCCTGACTCAAACACTAATAGAAGCAAGACCTGAAAGAAATAGGAAGATGAAGGGATGAGCTTGAAAGCCCAGCAAATAGCATAACACTCCTTGAGCTGGGTTAGGCACGCAAATAAACCATAGGCTGGGTCATTTATAATAGTAACAATACGTAAATAAGATAACCAAGACTGGGTTTTGAAACAATGTACATTTTATAAACTTATTTAGAACTTGCAAACATACAATAATGCATAGCCATCAAAAGAAATTCATCAGAATTGCAATTTTAGGCCCAAGGCCACTATTCACCCTATGGCAAAGGCAAAAGAGAGTCCCAAAATCAAATTTCTATAATTGATATGACAGAGCAGAGTGGCCCAACAGATTACATACCCATATCAGAATCACAATACAGGCTAGTGCTTACACTGCAAGTTGATCGTCAGGCCCACTGCATACCTCCACTAAATAAGGCAGAAAACATAACTAAATAACAAAACTCATAACCGAAATATCAAATCACATAAAATAATACCTAGTCAAGTTAGTCGACAAAGAATAACAGTGAAAAATCAAACAAGTAATTTACCACATGAAAAACCGTGTACTTCAATACTTAAATCACCATAGCCAACCATCTCAGAAAATCACCGTTCAACAAGGGGTTACTTTGCAAACATAGCGGTTAAAACACGACATAATCACACTTATTCAATAATAGTTCAAAATACAACAATCTAATCAAAACCATAGCATGCCAACCCGATTCATATAATCAAGTTACAAAAAGGATTTAACGAACAACATTTTGGGCACGAAATACTAAGAGTATTACACCACTTACCTGAACCGCTAGTCAGAGGGTCAAAACCTAATAGGCTGAATGTCCTACTACCCCTAGATACAAAAACATGTACACAAATGAGAATCATAATCAAACTCCGATCTTACCTCATTGCTAATGTGGGGGCTAAAAATAACAGAATCTTATAGGGGATGTCTACTTCAGTTGGATTACTGACGGGAGATACAGAGGTGGATTGTTGAGAGGTTAAGGTGAAAGTTTTAGAGTTTAGGAAAAGCTTAGAAATATGACCATACAAAGCCAGATAAAAATACACATGGACATTGATTTTCAATCCGTTCGTGCTACCACCGTGATAAGCCAAGGTTTTTAGAAAAACTCACAGGATTTGTAAATCCATGGATAAGTAAGACAACTAAAATATAGTAGAAACCACTATGGCATAAAATATAGTAGATCAATGGCATCAAAAGTGGATTTATGAAGACCAAATTTAATTGAGGGTTGAAGAAGTGGTTTGAAGGATTCAATATTTAGTTTTAAGAATATGCCTTTGGCAATTAAAGCAACCAACATGGCAATATCATACAAATCACACTGCAAAAATACTTGGCTTTGGAAGTGATTGAGCCAATTTTTAAAGGATTTGCCAAACCTTTTGACACGCTACTGATTAAGTTCTTGCTCTATAAAAGAAACACAATAAAACATAGTATTGTGGAGACAATTAATTAGGGCCAAGTATTCGCGGTAATAGCATCGATTTTATCACACAGAGGTGGCGGCGATTAACGAGAATCAACTAAAAAAGAATGGAGTTCATACGTCTGGACAGATGGGTAAATTACAACTAAGGATTTCGCAGGCAACTAATTAATCACATAGTGTGGATGATCACCAATATAGATTTGCGAATTAGGGTATTTTATTAGAATAAGACAAAATTCATGGAGATCATAGGATACTGTAACCGAACAGATCAAAACGGGCTGTGAGAGTTAAAAATTTACCGAACAATTGCACTTCTGAAAATTGAGAATTAACACACTAATCGATGATAGAAATAAACTACTTAAACTGAATGATGAGGAAAATTCTAGCACCTACCTTAGGGTTCTTCAGAGATGAATTTTCCCTTCAGCTCTATCTCCTCCTTTTCCTTTTGGCTAAGAGATGTAGAAACTACGTTGTCTTCTGAGGTGGTAAAATGAATAGAGAGACTTAGGATTAGGGTTACGTAGCCAACAAGTCGTCAAAAGGAGACTATTAAATATCTAATAATTATTTATACAAATATAAGAAACTCTTCTTTTTTTTTTTTTCTAAAGGGCATTATGCCTTATCTCAACTACTTGTTGCCTAAACTCTTTTTTTTTTCCCTTGCGGTGCTTGTACATTATCTGGTGCATGCAAAAATTAAATCACAACAAGATTTTGAGTCGGCACTTAAAACGTATTTAAGCTATTAACATCTCAGATTATCAAACCAAATCTCTCCATTTTAGGTAGCCACATAGGCTCAAATTGTAATAGCTTAATCCTAAATTATGTTTATTTATTTGATTACCACATATTAATGATTTTCTCATATTTATTTATCACATTAAATCATCTCGGTGGAAAATAATAATAATAATTTCATTTGGGTTCTCATTTGACAATTCGGGTTTTATTTATTTATTTAATTGTTAACAAAAATTTTGAGAGAATTGATAGTGGGCCCTAACAATTATAATTTTAGTGATATATTTTATTTTCCATAACATAACAAAAATTTAATTTTGAGTTATGCAAAAACAATATTGTTACGGGGCGTTTATTCCCAAACCCAACTTATTTCAGCCCAATTTAAAGCCCAACAAGTTTGTATTATTAACCTAGCTAATTATAATGATTTAAGCTTAACAATAGTTGGCAAAAGCTACTTTTTGAGGTGGATAAATTCAGCCAAGCATGTAGATAAGTCAAAATAATACAACCAAACTCAAGCCATATCTCTCTCCTTTCGCTCTCTAACCCCACGGCCGCCTCCCCTTTGTGTAAGCTACTGCTATTTTGGCCACCAAACTACCACCGGAAAAACCCACTCTAGCCACCCTAGCCACCACCTACATCCCCATGAGACATCAAACCTCATATATATTCCCTTTTCTTCAGGCAAAGTAAGTAAACCCTAATCTTGATCCTGTTAGTTTTGATTGTATCTTAGTTTTGATTCTTGTTTTGTTGTTCTTGATTATTGATCATGTTGTTTTGATAAGAAAGAAGAGTTATTTTGGGTGTTTAAATTGTTGGAGAAGTTTGAGAGTAAGCAGGAGTTGAGATTGTTCATGATCATGCAAGCTTAATCTTAAGTGATGTTTATGGGTGGTTTTGGTATTTGTTTTGGCAATCTTTAGCATCATGAATGATTATGGTGATGTTGCTGCAATGTTGAATGAGATAAGGGTGAATCTAAGTTGGCCAAAATTTAGGGTTTAAATGATTATGCAAGGTTTAGCTTTCCTTTAATAGCAAGCATGGTATTTCTGTATATTTGATTGAGAAATAAATCTTTGATGTACATGATTATGAAGTAAAATTGAGTATGATGGCATTGTATGGTGATGGGAAGGACTAAAGCTTTGTTACTTGATTTTAAGGAATGATTTTAGATGGGGATTTATGTGAAAAGAAAGATGAAAGCAATGACAGTTTGGGTTGGCTAATGACAAAAAACAGGGGAAATTTTGCCGGCAAATTGGTAATGATTGCCGCAGCCAAAAATTATGGGTTTTTGGTGAGTAGATAGACTTTCAAATTCCTTTTGGATCACCTTAATCCGAGTTGTGTGGAAAAAGTTATAGCTGTTTTGCTAGAACTGTGCAGATTCAACCAAAATTGGTATACTTGTGTTCTAACCTATTTTGGGAGCCCTATTGTGAGAATCATATTTGGCATTGTAAATTAAAGCTTTTTGAAACTTCTTAAGCTTTCTATATTGAGGAATTCAGTCTCAAATGGAGGTCGGTAGGTTAGGTTACAAGTCATTTACTCTGGCCCCTATTACGCCTTTACTCTTTTTTTAGTAAAACTATCAACTATGAAAATAAACACATTTGCTAACTAAATGTCACTGTAAGGATATTTTCATACAGAGTCAGGGCATAATCTATCATTTCCTCACCTTTAGGCATAATCATACTCAATGAAATTTCATTAAAAGTCCTAGGTACATTTATTATCTGTATCTTTCAAAATCATCGCGTATTTATGAAAATTATAATGTTTTGGTAAGTACATCAATGAATCAGTTTAATCAGTGGTTTATAACATAATTAGTGACCCCATCAGTTATCAGCTAGAAGGCATTGCCCTTTAGTTACCCATACGGCTTCAGCCCAGGTCCCCCGATCGGCTTGGTAGGTGTGCACCTATCTTCAGATCGTAACAATTACTAGGGGTTCACTATCAGATAAAAATTAACAATGCAGTTTTATACTCATCCCATTTCCTGTTTCAAATTAAAATGAATTGCAATACGAGCCCAACCAGTTTTTTAGTGAACATTTAACAATACAAGAATGCATGTACTGAACTTCAGCTCACAGTTCGAAATATTTGCATGTTTTGGTTTAGGCAAATGTTCAGTGAATCACGCCGACTGAAGGTGATAAGTGAGCAAAGAAGTCTGAATGGAACAATGGTGTATTATTCCCGAGATGCTTTTAGCATTCTATTGTTAAATATTTTAATGTTAGAACTGTATACTGTATAAGAGTTACCTTATTTTGGTGTAAACCTTCAAATAGTTGAATGGTTTGATGTTAAACTATTCATATACGGTTTTGATGGGTTGTGATGGTAAACGTTGTTTAAGATTGCTGTATTTATTGTTTATAAGCGAAGCCTTATCCTTTTTGGATGGTGGTAACACCCCGATCATTTGGGTTATTACTTCTAATTGGTGAAGCTAATGAAGAGAATGCAAATAGTGAATTATGTACATTTGGGACGTTACAGATTTGGTATCCAAGTCACGTTTTGATTTTCATGATGGGATATGGAGTATGGAGTTTAGATATAGGAGGGTGAGACGGTTTCATAGTAAGCAATATCGTATACTATTAGAGACTTGATATTAGAATTGCATATTGCTCATCTTCTACATGCCCCTCATTTGTATTTTCCTTGCTGGATGGATCTTTACGCTATTAATATGATGCCTTGTTCATCTGTGGTGGCCCATTTCATTGTTAGACAGTAGCATGATAGCTCATGTGTAGGACCCTTTCTCTGAGTGTCATAACATCACGGTCTGTGCATGCGGATTATTGCGGTCCTTACCCACTGTTGATCCATGGGTAGAGTTCGGGCTCCGCTATCATCATTTCATGATGACGGATAACAGGTTGGGATGGGCCTAGGTTCCAAGTCTAGGGGGCTTGGGCTACCATCACCTCAGAGTCGATGATGCAGGAGGAGTTCAAGCAGAGGGGAAATGACCATGGAGACTCTTTAGCACGGCTTTCCTTTACACCAGGCGCATCTCTTGCTTGCACCACCTACACTAGCATAGGGACCACCCTTACTGCCTATACCGGGTACTCCATAGATGCCCGACAGTCTTGGGAAAGCTCATGTGGTGGTGGATCTCCCTAATACACCAAAGATCGTGATAGCTAGTTCTGATGATGAGTCCATGGAGGGTTTCGAGGGCCATCTAGAGGAAGAGGATGATCCAGAGGAGTCGGACATTAGGTCGATCAAGAGATCCACGAGGTAGAGTTTGGAGCATCGGACAGCAGCTTCGACTCAAGCGACGAGTCGGAGGATGAGCCCAACCCAGATTACGATCCGTCTAGGGATCGTTAGGTTATTTCTAGTGTTGACTTGAGTAAGTTACATTTTGATCCCCACATGTATAAAGTGTGGTTGGATTGGATAGTTGCATTTTGTGTAGCATATGACATTGTATATAGTTAGCCAAATCCTTCCGACCATGATAACATGGTCCGTTTCTCTTTTCGGTCATGTGATGGATCTAGTGTCCTGGAGCTAGTTAGTATTTGGGGTTGCGGTAGGAGTTAGAGCTAATTTTACTTAGTCAGTTAGATGTGATATGTCTTTGTTGATCATGTATATAAACAAGCAGCTATGTATGTAAACGAACAGTTATAGAATGGTATGATGAAGCTTTGGGTTTTGCTTTTAATGATATTTGGGCCATATTAAATGCATTTATTAGGCATGCTTATCTTATATGTTGAGATATTCCAGTGGTTGAATTGTTTCGTTTAATGTATGATCAAAATGTCTGAATCAGTGCAAAATAATGCGGAGATTCATATAGGGGATAACTCGGATCATGGCCAGGGATAAAGTGAACAAGCGTCACATCATGTGCTACCAATTTTTCGTGAAAGGCCACCAATTCCCCTTGAGTTGGCTAACAACATTGGGTGCCCGAACTACTGGCCGACCATAGTAGCTGAGCTAATGAAGCGGATTCTCCAAGTACCTACTGAAACCCCTCCTAAAGATGATAAATTAGCAAATAGGGTAGCACGACGCAACCCTAAAATGCATTATGGAAATTATGATCTAGTAGTGTTGGAGGAATGGCTAAGCGAAATGGAGAAAATCTTTACAGTGGTAGAGATGCCAGAAGAAAAGAAATAAACATTGAGGCGTATTATTTGACTGGTAAAGCTGATATTTGATGGAACACTATTGAGGGTAGGCTCATAGGGCCTGAATTCACTTGGAGTAAATTTCTGGATGAGTTAAGGAAAACTTTTACCCAGTTATGGTCCAAAAACAAAAATAGAAAGAGTTTATGGAGCTGAAGATGAGTGGCAACATGACTGTGATGCAGCATACCAGTAAGTTCATAGAATTATCCAGGTTTATCCCTAAATTTGTGTCATCTGAAAGGTTAAAGATGAAGAGGTTTGAAGAGGGTTTGGCCTTCTACATTCGAAATCAATTAGATAGGCAACCAATCTTGACTTACCAAGAGTTATATGAACAAGTTGCTGAAGTGGAGCGAGTGAAGGCAGAATTAAGGACCCTAAACCCGATCAACCAAAAGAGAAAAGGGTTTGAGCGAGGAACTCTGAGTAAGAGTGTGCACCAGAAGAAACCTTCTCCCGCTCCTCCCAAGAGCTATCCTACAGGCTCAGCAGAGCCCTATGGGAAATGTAGAAGAACAAATCACACCACCCCTGAATGCTGAGTAGGAACCAATAAGTGCATATGGTGTAGAAGCCCTAGACACTTTATTGCTACATGCCCCATTAAGGTTAGAGGCTGTAGATAAGGGTGCGGCAAAACCCTTAGCCCTACCTCGCTAAGGGGTCTCACCACCAAGGCCTACAGCAGTAGGACGGGCTTATGTAATAAGCAAGATGGAAGCTACCACCTCTAATACGGTAGTCACTGGAACTCTCTTCTTAAATTCAAAGCCATCTTGTGTATTCTTTGATTCGAGTGCTACTCATTCATTTATATCCATCCAATCTGCCATGTAATTAAACCTGAAGGATAGGAGGACGAAACCAATTACAGGATCAAGTTACGTCATTATCCTATGATTGAGTGCCCCATCTCCTATAAACTTGTTCCCATTACCATTGGTGGATCCACCTTCCCTATGGATTTGATTTAATTTGATTTGTCTGATTTTGGTATCTTTTTAGGAATGAATTGGTTGCACACTTATGGAGCTAAGATTGACTGTAAAGATCTTAAGGTTATTTTGAAGGATGAAAAAGGGAGAGAAGTATGTTTCTATGGGTAGCGAGAGGAAAAATCTTATCTCTTGATTTCTACCATGAAAATAAGAAAGTTGTTATGTTATGGGTGTGTTAGATATTGGTGTTATGCTATTGACACCCAAACAAAAGAACAGAGGGCAGGAAATATTCCTATAGTTTGTGAATTTGAAGATGTTTTTCTTGAAGAGTTACCAGGACTACCCCCAGAGAGATAAATTGATTTTGGAATTGAATTTATCCCTAGTGCCAAACCTATCTCCAAAGCCCCATAGCATATGGCCCCAACTGGGCTTAGGGAATTGAAGATTCAGTTAGATAAGCTATTATAGAGGGGATTTATCAGACCAAGTGTGTCACCATGGGGTGCCCCAGTATTGTTAGTAAAGAGAAAGGATGGAATCTTAAGGCTATGTATTGAGTACAGTGAGCTGAACAAGATCACTATGAAAAACAAATACCCTTTGCCGCAAATAGGTGACTTGTTTGATTAACCGCAAGGAGAAGGAGTCTTCTCTAAGATTGATTTGAGGTCAGGTTACCATTAACTTAGAATTAAACCTGAAGACATTCATAAGGTTGCATTTAGGACCAGGTACGATTACTATAAGTTTATAATGATGCCGTTTGGCCTCACCAATGCCCTCACAACCTTCATGAATCTTGTGAACAGGGTCTTCAGACCCTATCTAGATGAGTTCATAATGGTGTTCATAGATGACATCCTTATATATTCTAAGGATAGCAGAAAACATGCTGATGATTTAAGGATGGTGTTACAAGCCCTGAGGGAGAATCAACTTTATGAAAAATTAGAGAAGTGTGAATTTTGGTTGGAAGAAGTGGTGTTCTTGGGACATGTGGTAATAAAAGAAGGAATTAAAGTTGACTTCCTGGGTTTAACGGGCTATTATCGAAGGTTCATTAGGGACTTTTCGAAAATAGCTTCACCCCTAACCAATCTGCTGAAGAAAGCAAACAAATTTGACTGGATAGAGAAGTGTGAAAGAGCCTTTCAGGAGTTACGGCAGCGATTAACTATCGCCCCATTCCTAATGCTACCAATGGAAGGTAAGGAGTATACCGTCCACAGTAATGCTTCAAGAATGGATTGGGGTGTGTTCTGAAGCAGAAAGACAAGGTAGTAGCTTATGCCTCTCGACAGTTCAAGCCTTATAAGAAAAACTATCCTACCTATGACATGGAGTTAACAGTCGTGGTTTTGCATTGAAAATTTGGATACGTTACTTATATGGAGTACCATATAAGATTTATACTGACCATCAAAGTTTGAAATATGTCTTCACCCTCTCGGTATTGGCTTGAGTTGCATAGAGACTATGATTTGCAGATTCAATATCATCCAGGAAAAGCAAATGTTATAGCAGATGCCCAGAGTAGGAAAGTGCAACATAGCTCAAATACTATGGTAATTACTGAGTTGAGTCTCTTGAGAGAGCTTGAGGACTTGGGAATTCAACTATTATCCCATGCGTAAGCAAATGTTCAATTATCAGCACTTACTTTACAACCTTCCATAATGGAGGAAATTTGGATGAACCGCAAAAGTGATCCTGAACTCTACAAAATAAAGCAAAATTTAGAGAAAGAGAAGTCTCCTGGGTTTGTAGTACATGAGGATGGGACCCTATGTGTCCAAAATCGACTATGTTTACATAAAAATGAGGAATTGAGGAAACAGATCCTAGAGGAGGCTTATAATACTCGCTATTTGGTGCATCCAGGAAGCACCAAGATGTACAGAGACTTAAGGCAATAGTTTTGGTGGAATAATACAAAGAAGGAAGTTGCAGAGTATGTAAACAAGTGTCTAAACTACCAGAAGGTTAAAGCAAAGCATTACCGTCCTGTGGGTGAACTGTGACCCTAGAAATTCCCCCTTGGAAGTTGGATTTGATCTCAATAGACTTCATTATGAGTTTGCCCCTTTCTACCTCGAAGAAGAATGCTATCTGGGTCATAGTTGATCAAGTCGGCCCATTTTCTACAAATTAGGGATACTTAGGGAATTGAAAAATTAGCCCAACTATATATTAAGGAGATAGTCCACCTGTATAGGATCCCCTTAGACATAGTATTAGATAGGGATCAAAGATTCCAAGTCTGCTTATGGTAAGCACTTCAAAAAGTCTTTGGGACTAAATTGAACTTTAGTGGCTCTTATCAGCCTGGGACAGATGGGCAAACTGAAAGAGTGAATCAAATTCTAGAGGACATGTTAAGAGCTTATGTAATGGAGTTCCAAGGAAAATGGGAAGATGATTTACCATTGGTGGAGTTTTCTTATAACAATAGTCATCAGTCCACTATCAAAATGGCCCCATTTGAGGCTTTATATAGTATGAAACCCTGCTGTGCTGGAATGATTTTTATGAGGCATTAGTCATAGGTCCCGAAATGACTTAGGAAACCATTGAAATAATAAGAAGGATTCGAGAGCATATTAGGGTTACCCAAAGTCGGCAAAAGCATTATACGGACAAGAAAAGGACGCCTCTAGAGTTTCAAGTAGGCGATAAAGTTTTTCTGAAAGTTTCGCCAACCAGGGGTATCAGGAGGTCCGAAGTACAGGGTAAATTGAGTCCTAGATATATTGGACCTTATGAAATCATTGAAAAGTTGAATCCAGAGCATATCGCCTAGATCTGCCAGTAGAAGTTGAATACATGGATAACGTGTTTCACGTCTCTCAGCTCAGGAAGTATATTCCAGATTCGAACCACACCATTGTATCTGAACCTATTGAAATCACTGAGGATCTAGTATACGAAGAGCATCCAGTCC
Source organism: Carnegiea gigantea (assembly GCA_029747015.1). Lineage (NCBI taxonomy): Eukaryota > Viridiplantae > Streptophyta > Magnoliopsida > Caryophyllales > Cactaceae > Carnegiea > Carnegiea gigantea. The sequence goes on along the minus strand of JAKOGI010001013.1, from coordinate 195,774 downwards.
AAATACTACATCGCAGAATTAAGCAGTTGCACAACAGACAGATACCACTAGTCAAGCTACTTTGGACAAACCATACCTCCCAAGAATCCAGTTAGAAGACCAAAGAGGAAATGAAAGCCAAGTACCCACATTTATTTGAGGTAATATTGCATGAAATGGTAAAGTTTATATGTTTTGAGGACGAAACCTTTTAAGGGGGGAAGGCTGTAATAGCCCAACCCTAAATTATGTTTATTTATTTAATTACCTCACTTTAATGGTTTTCTTATATTTATTTATCGCATTAAATCATCTAGGTGGAAAAATAAATAACAATAACTTCATTTGGGCCCTCACTTGGCAATTCAGATTTTATTTATTTATTAATTATTAACGAAAATTTTGGAAGAATTGATAGTAGGCCCTAACAATTATAATCTAACTGATGTATTTTGTTTTCCTTAACATTATAAAAATTTAATTTTGAGCCATGCAAAAACAATATCGTTACGGAGCGTTTTATTCCCGTACCCAACTTATTTCGTCCCAATTTGAAGCCCAACAAGTTTGCATTATTAACCTAACTAATTATCATGATTTAAGCTTAACCATGGTTGGTGAAAGCTACTTTTTGAGGTGGATAAATTCATCCAAGCATGTAGATAAGTTAAAACAATACAACCAAACCCAAACCACACCTCTCTCCTTTCTCTCTCTGACCCCATGGCCCCCTCCCTTCTATGCAAGCTGTTGCTGTTTTAGCCATCAAACCACCATCAAAAACAGCCCCCTCTAGCCACCTTAGCCACCACCTACATCCCCACAAGCATTAAACCACACATATATTCCCTTTTCTTGAAGCAAAGTAAGTAAACCCTAATCTTGATCTTGTTGCTTTTGATTATATCTTAGTTTTGATTCTTCTTTGTTATTTTTGATTATATTGATCATGTTGTTTTGATAAGAAATAAGAGTTATTTTGGGTGTTTAAATTGTTGGAGAAGCTTAAGAGTAAGTGGGAGTTGAGATTGTTCATGATCATATAAGCATAACCTTAAGTGATGTTTATAGGTGGTTTTGGTATTTGTTTTGGCAATCTTCACCATCATAAATTATTATGGTGATGTTGGTGAGATTTTAATGAATTAAGGGCAAACCAAAGTTAGCCAAAAGCTAGGGTTTTAATGATTATGCAAGGTTTAGCTTTCCTTTAATAGCGGGCATGTTATTTGTTTATATTTGATAGAGAAATGAATCTTTGATGTATATGATTATGAAGTGAAATTGAGTATGGTGGCTTTGTATGGTGATGGGAAGGACCAGAACTTTGTTACATGATTTTAAGCAACGATTTTAGATGGGGATTTATGTGAAAAGAAAGAGGAAAGCAATGACAGTGGGGGCTGGGAAATGACAGAAAACTGAGGAAGTTTTGCCAATAAACTGATAATGATCGACCTAACCAAAAATTATAATTTTTGGTAGGTAGATAGATCTATGCGTTAGCTTTCAGATACCTTTTGAATTGCCTTAATTCGAGTTCTTTGGAAAACGTTGTGGCTATTTTGCTAGAACTATGCTAGTTCGACCAAAACTGATACACTTGTGTTCTAACCTCATTTTGGGACCCTATTGTGGGAATCGTATTTTCTGTTACAAATAAACATTTTTCAAGACTTCTTGAGCTTTCTATATTAAAGAATTAGATCTCAAACGGAGGTCAAGAGGTTAGGGTACGAGTCATTTATTCTGGCGCCTGTTACGCCTTAACTTTTTTTTTAAAAACTAAAACTATCAACTATGAAAATAAATACATTTGCTAACTATATGTCCCTATAATGATATTTTTGTACAGAATCAGGGCCTAATCTATTACTTCCTTCCCTTTTGTTCATAATCAAACTCAGCGAAATTTTATTATAATTTTCAGGTACATTCATTGTCTGTATCTTTAGAAATCAGCACGCATTTATCAAAATTATAATATTTTGGTAGTACATTAATAAATCAGTTTAATCAAGGGTTTATCACATAATTAGTGATTCCATTAGTTCTCAGTTACAAGACACTACCCTTCAGTTACCCGTGTGGCTTCAAGCTAGGCCCCTCAATCGGCTTGGCAGATGTACACTTATCTTTAGATCGTAACAGTTACTAGGGGTTCACTATCAGATAGCAATTGACAATATAGTTTTATACTCATCTCATTCCCTGTTATAAATTAAAATGAATTGCAATGCGGGCCCAACAAGTTTTTAAGTAAACATTTAACAATACAAGAATGTATGTACTAAGATTCAGCTCACAGTTTGAAATGTTTTCATGTTTTGTTTTACGCAAATGTTCAGTGAATCGTCCTCAGGCTGGCTGGCCGACTGAAGGTGATAACTGAGCCAGGAAGTCTGAATGGAATGGTGTTATATAAGTGTGGAGATGCTTTTAGCGTTGTATTGTGAAATATTTTGATGTTAGAACAGTATACTCCACAAGATTTACTATATTTTGGTGTAAACCTTGAGATAGTTGAATAGTTTGATGTTAGAACTATTCATATATGGTTTTAATAGGTTGTGAAGGTAAATGTTGTCTAATGTTGCTATATTTATTATTTGCAAGCGAAGCCTTATCCTTTTTGGACAGCGGTAATGCCCCAATCCTTATTACTTCTGATTATGAAACTAATGAACAGAATGCAAACAATGAATTATGTACATTTTGGGTGTTACACAAACAATACATGCGCATGTACATATATTAAGCTTAAACACATCGCATACATATACAATGCCTAGGAGGTGCACCATTTAAATATAGTATTATATTAAATCATTGCTAGCTACTAAGCACCAAAAATAATTCTCCTTTTAATTCATGTACTTGTATGCATAATCCATGTAACAATTAGGGTTTTCAGCTATAAAAACATTTGAAGAACACATTAAAACAATACTTAGTTTTTCTTCGCATGTGAAAGATACTAGCAATGATCTACTTCGATTGGTTTTCTTTGAACTAAGAGCTAGATATGTGTGCATAAACACATGTTTAGTGATTTAATCTTAGTTTCTCTCTTTTTGAACCTTCTTAACTTATGAATTTTGAGACGTTTTCAATGCACGCATGCCTTGCCCAAAAGCTACTTGTACAATTTGTACAAACAAAATCTTTGATTTTTAAGCTTAATAGCACAGGAATGTTTAATCCAATTTGTACAATTTGCCCAAAAGCTTGCAGAAGCCTTGTGTTTACGTTATGATGACTTGGCCCCAATCCTTTGCCTTTCCCATAAACTCATAGATTATGCTATTGTAAAATTTCAAAAGGGAAAGAAGAGTTAACTAATACCTTCTCGGTGCTTGGTGAAAAAGGGACTAGTGGTGGATCCACACATTGCGATTAGGGGTGTCCACCTTTTGAACATTCATAACTATGTGTACCACAATATAAGTTTTAAACAATGCCTGAAATATTAAAAGAGTCTACCATTAAAATTCTCATTTATATTTCTTCATGTTTGGCAATCGATGTGTGATAGTCATTAGAAATGGAGTCAAATACATCTTTCTCTAGATAACAAACAAGTAGTAATTCAAAACTAAATCACACATGTGCTACAAAGTCTACTTTTTATAATTTTCATTGCCAAAAAAGCTATTTCCACAGTTGTTATAGGTACCATGAGGATCAATGCCAACTTTAGTAGCCTAAACACCAATGGATAGGTAATGTCCTTCTTTCTCCCCACTATTACTATGTGAAGATCACCAAGTCCTTTTAAGCCTTAAAAAGCATCATTAGATTGTAGATCAAGAAAATCATTAACAAGTTGATATTCAAGTGTTGTAATCTCAAAATCAAAACAATCGTTGAGATAAAATTGCACTAACCTGACCAATTTAAACTGATCAAAAGTGTTGAATCGATCACATGGACTTAAGCAAGCCACAGAAGTAAGAAGCTCAATGTTAGTCTCACTGGAGCGATATCTAAGCTCTTTAGGTACGTTCCTCAGCATTACATCATGATCTCCTTGGAACGACCCATTTATCACCCATGTTTAGAATAGGACTATTATGCTTCTCACAAAAAGCATGTGTTTTATCCATAAGAGAATCCTACCCTTCCTTCCTCATTGATTCTAGCAATTGCCTTGTGACTTGGACAAGTTTCATAGAATTTGTAATATTTTAAACCTTTTTTCATCAAAGCTTGGGGCAGATCATGTGTAATTCCCAAAATGTTCAACATTAATTAAAGAGTGAAAGCAAAATTGAGGGAACTCAAATGACCTATTTGCGAAGCAGCATCATTCCTTATGGTTGAGGTCTTCCCTTCAAGTTTAACAACCTCAAGTGCAACAAAACTACGACTCGTATTTAGCAATGATTTGTAATGAGATCCCCAACATGTGTCGCCGACCCTTAAAGGGCATTTCATCATTATTCAACACCTCCTTAACCCTCTCAGCTTGTTTCTAACACAAACGATCATATTCTTTACAAGAAGCTCCTATGACATTGAAAAGTTTACCAATTCCATCCAAAAGATCTCCAACACCATTATTGTGACTTGCAAGAGCAACTAGTGTAAGTTGGAGTTAATATGAACAACAATGAAACAAGTAGGCACAATTATTGTCATTCAGGATCAAAGTCTTAAGAATATTGAATTTACGTTGCATATTGTTGACCCCATCATCACCTTAAGGATGCACCCTCGACACACTCAAGATATGCTCTGCTAACAAAAAGTCAATTTCAGCTTTCAACCATAAAGAAGAAATGTCTTGAACATGGACAACACCAATTAACAATCTTTGACGGTTCCCATTTTTTCACATACTGAAGAACAACACCCATTTGCTCTTTATGATATACGTCTTTGGACTCATTAACTACTAAACTAAAGTCATCGTTTTCAAACTCTTCCACAATGGCATTTAAAGTTTCCTTAGTAGCAACATCTATTACATCTTTTTGGATCAAAGGTGATACTTATTTTTTTAGTTTTTGGAGCATTATCCAACACAACAATGGCTATTAGTTCATTCAAATCCATAGGAAACTTCACAAGTTGAAGAAAATTCCCTCTTTTTTTTATTCTTCATATTCATCATGACCATGAAAAGGTAAAACCCAGTGCGAGAAACAAAAGTATTCAAACGAAATCGATAGTTCCTTCTAGTTTCTTATCATGCTATCAAAAGCAACTTCATTGGACTGCCTTGGCCTTCTTAAGTTCCCATAACCTCTCAAAATTTTGTTATGAACACTATTAAAATCACCTAATGTGAACCTCAAATGAATCGAGTTTATTCCAAGTTGAGAATCCCTTACCAATAAAATAACCACCTTGATTTTCTTTAAAATTAGCAAACAAACATAAACAGAAGGCAACATCTTTTTATTGCTGCATTCTAACCAAGATCTACACTTATCAAACAAAGGAGGGATTAAAATGATGCAACCTTCCTCCCATTACTTTTTGTGAAAACTTATGATTACAAGGTTGGATCAGCCCATTAGCTATGTAATATGTTCATATTTCATCTTGTAGATTGTGAGGATATTCTGAAATCATTTTTGTCATCCTAGGATACATTGGAGGAGTACTCAAATCGTATTTGCTTTCTCCGGAAGTGCAACAGTCTGAACATGGTTTACATCAGTGATTTTCACTTAATCAAGTTTTAGTATTAAGAAAATCAAATATGTGCATATCAATTCAATATTTGGAATTTATATGCTTTGTAGGGCTTGAGTTGTGCTCATGGCCTCATGTTAAGAATTTTGAATCATGTCCATTTATTCATTTATTATTAAGCTAAATAATAACATCATAATAATGTATTAATGAGAAGTATGCACATAAATTAAAAAAATCAATTAAAGAAATGCATGTTTAAAGTTTTATTATTTAAATTGGAATGAAGTAAAATAATTGCGTAGATAAACAGAGATTATATCATCCAATCAATTAGCCATCTAGTTAATTAAAAGGGAAATAACATACCTCAAAGCAAAAATAAGTAAATAAAAATCAAATAGAAAGAAATAAACAAGAACAACCAAAAAGAAAAACGAAAAAAATTAGCAACAAAGGAAGGAAAAAAGTAAGAAGAAAAATAAATAATAGAGATAAAATCCCAATCATACGTGATTTTGCCTAACCCCCTCCCTTAAATCTTATTTTCTCCGAAAATTTACAGGTAACTCATACATCAAAAGTTGTGCAACTAAGTATTTTTTTTTTTTTTGGGGCAACACTTTAGTGTTGCTTTTGAAGGGAAAAAGAAGTGGTTGAAATTAGAGAATGAACAAAAATTACTAAACAGCCCTTAATGAAATTACTAGAGGAAGGTTACGTGAGGAGGCAGTAGGAATATTTTGGGTTTTGTGTTTACTCTCTCTCTTCATTCAGCCTCAGAAATTCCATCAATCCCCTCCACACAACTTCAGCTCCATCTCTCATAATTTCTCCAAAATTTTTGTGAAATTTTAGTGAATTCACGGTAAATTCAGTGATTTTTAGCACAGGTCTAGAAATAGGCGAAAAGAATGGAGTGAGGCAGGGCATGTAGTGGCCTAACTTCAGCAACACATCCACCATTTATCTACCTCTCTACTGTTTCTGATGAACATGGAGAGCCTGTCATGAAGGTGGCCGGTGAATGTCAAGAGGAATGACTAAAAAAAATCTCAGATGGGCATACCACTACAATTAGTTTGTATGCAACATGTATGTCACACTTGGTAGTAAATGTCAATTCTATTTGAGTAGAATGAACACATTGTCATTGTTGTTGTTGTTGTTATGAATAGTAATTAACTAGGGATATATGTATGCTATTGATAGGCTTCAAACCAAGATACCATATACCATATTCTTAGTTCACCTAGATGTCAATATATGTGTATCTAGGCATACTCAGTGCAGTGATTGGGCATACTAAATTCCTAGAATAAGTGCTGAGTTAACAACAAGGGCATAAGTATATGTTGGCAAAAGATAAATAAAGGAAGTTGATGATTTAACTATGGCGTCAAATTTGGTAGCAAATTTTAAGAAGGTGCTGTTTGCAGTGTTACATATAGATATGTGTCATTAACATGTTTGATAATTACAAAATTCACTGTTGCTTAAAAAATGTGTTATATGTAATGGCTTGCAACGTATACCCACATTTCGATAATTGTAAGCCCTGGTAGACATCATGGACTTAATGGGTAAACATTCAAAAATAGTTTCTGTGAAGGGCCGTTCAGCTAATGGAGTGAATATTTGATAAAGGGAATCTCACAGTGATAGTAATGGAGTTATATACCCAGTGTAATGTGCATGTAATTGTGTGTGTTTTGCAGGTGTATGAAATGGAGTTGCAGAGTATATAAAAATGGATGCGAAGCCTTATGAAGGAAGTCACGTGTGTAAGTGAAAGGAATTCAGAAATGGAGAGTTCGCAAAGTGCCTCTACTTATGCAAATGAAAATGGCATAAATACGATGAGCAGCCCATCAGTATCTTTAGAAGAGGAGGTAAGTACAAGTAGTGCGAGCAAGTCAAGGGGGATACGATCAAAAAAGATGCACGACAAAAGGAATAGATGTAGTACATGTTGCAAGTTGCAGTGCATCATAAATGAAGGAATGAAGTATAACCTAGTTGAGGAGGAGAAGAGAAGATAGTCGAGGTGTGGGGGCAGGTGGTAGAAGGTCAGGGTCACCCTAAGCAGGGAAAAGTGAGAGTAGCACCGACCATTCATAAGGGAGTTGGGAAGCAGGCAGAGGCAGATGTCAATGTCGATGTTGTGATTCAAGATCAGTGCACTCTTAAAGTCGTATGTGTTCTACATGATGCATTTAAGGACTTCTAGAATAAAATGATTGGGGGAGAAGTATAGAGTCAAGTGTTGGACTGGCCATTTGGGAAGGATATACACATAATTTGGGCTCCCATTGAAAATTAGAATCAGGATACAAACTCTTTCAAGCGTGGTTGGAAGGAGGCACTATTCTCAGTATATGATGTTGCATTAGTGGGGGGCCTCCCAACTACTGGAACCTAGTTACATTTGAATGTGGACATGGTTAGGTTAATAATGAGGGACATTGAACTTCTTCAAGTTTAACACGAATATGAACCTGAACCAACTAGACCTATTTTCCAACCACTCAAAGGCTTCACATTATATCTATAAATACACATTAGTTTATTGCTTGGCTCAAATAGAAATCATTTTAATAAAGCACGAATGTTAGGGAGGGACACTCATCATTATTTGATGCAAACAACATTGTCTTATTGGAAATTCAATTAATTCTGTACTTCGTGTCCATATTGTAGCAGTTATTAGTATACTCTGTGTAGGTGTCATCCATCTCACAGTCATTACCTATTATTTAGCTCTCTTAGGTGATGTGATATTCAACAAATATTTCCTTCATGTTATGTGTACGTTCTATGATCAATCCATATTTATGTCATATCTTCTGAGTAAACTTTTAATATCCCTTCATACTGTCCACATTGAAATGGTTTACCCACAACTCAGCGTTAGCATACTATTGTCCACTTCATTGTTATCGTGGTAAACTTAAAATTGATACTTACATACACCATTTCTCATAACACTCCCTTGGTTGAGAGAGCTAGCTCTACCTGATTATGTGAAGCATTAGCTTTACCGTTTGTTCAATATATGTCTACCTAGATATACAAGTATGGGTAATGTGGTAAATGTCATACGTACCACTTACCATTGCTATATAGTTAATGATGCAATATAAATGGGTCTTGGAAGACATCATTAAGTGCTGCTAATTCATAATAATTAAGTTGTTGGAGCAAACAATAGTCCGTTTAATGAAGCACGTCTCTTATAAAGGGACATGCATAATTTTTGCATCGGTTAACAAGTATCGACTTCACTCATAATCTGCACATGATAAATGTTTAAAACTACTGCATTATATCACTAAGCTCCCGTCTATATAACCAAGTTCCACTCCCTACTAATGAAAAGTATGAAGTTTACCTCATTTTCAATCAGATAACATCAAAGTACATGAGTAAATGGAGAGTGACAAATGGTAAAACTTTATAAAAATATTTTTTTTTCCTGCACATTTAAAGGCATGTTAGTAACAAGTCCTTGATAATAGATCATTTAGGAAATAAATTATATTTTATTTGTTGTCTTTAAGAGTAATATGTCTGTATCCATCACTTGTGCATGCAAAACAATCACCAAATAAATTAAAAGCCATCTTTATTGATGATATATTTTCAATTAGATAACATCAAAGTACATGAGTAAATGGAGAGTGACAAATGGTAAAACTTTATAAAATATTTTTTTCCTGCACATTTAAAGGCATGTTAGTGACAAGTCCTTGATAATAGATCATTTAGGAAATAAATAATATTTTATTTGTTGTCTTTAAGAGTAATATGTCTGTATCCATCACTTGTGCATGCAAAACAATCACCAAATAAATTAAAAGCCATCTTTATTGATGATATATTTTCAATTAGATAACATCAAAGTACATGAGTAAATGGAGAGTGACAAATGGTAAAACTTTATAAAATATTTTTTTCCTGCACATTTAAAGGCATGTTAGTGACAAGTCCTTGATAATAGATCATTTAGGAAATAAATAATATTTTATTTGTTGTCTTTAAGAGTAATATGTCTGTATCCATCACTTGTGCATGCAAAACAATCACCAAATAAATTAAAAGCCATCTTTATTGATGATATATTTTCCAAGCATAATTGATTCAGTACAAAATTCGAACTATTGGTCATGATCATTTATCAGTGGTACACATTAGGGTACACATGCATCTCCACACACTATCCATCCATTTCAAGAAATACGCTATGTATACCGACGTATCATTCATTGCTTACCATGGTAAACACTACACAGGGAGTGGGTCAACATCGATAATGGATGTAACCACCAAACCTGGAAAATGTGACCTCTTCTCATACAGTCCAACAACAATCAAATATTTTGGTTGTACTGCAACATAGTTATCAATTCGACAAAGTCTAACAAGATGGGTCGTAATGGCATACAATTAGTAGAGGCCTTGTATAACTGGGTTAAAAGCACGTGTAATTAACAAAATGTATATCAAACCATCATGTTTTACCTCGTAATCACACCCTACATTTGCCTATCCAGTCTGAACCATCTCAAATATGTCCAACATGCATAGCGTCACCAACTGGCATCAACATTAGCTTTGGAATTATGGCAGGTCTTCGGCATATGTTTGACTTTTTGCACTAGGGTGCAGATCCTTACACGCTGTCCATGTACTCCAAGACAGATACTATGTATATCAAGGTGTAGGCATTGCTTACCATAGTAACATAACACTACGGTAGGGTTAACAAGTATAATGGGTACAACCACTGTACTTGCAAAATGTAACCTCCTCACAAACGAGTTGAAGATCACCCAAACATTTCAGTCCTATAGTTACAAATAAGTCATTGTCATAAAATACAACAACAAACACAACACTAATATACAATTAGTACACCCCTATTATATTAGGGTTACAAGTCTACGTATAAACCAAAAATGTAATCAAAGCAATAGGTTTTTCCTCATGCAATCACATGTTGCTTATGCTTGTTCCGTGTAATTTACAAGTTTGCTTGTTAGTATAATTTTTTACAGGAATGGTCGTTGCCACTCCCATTTTCCCCTGCTTAGGGCGATCCTAATCTTCCACCACCTGTCCCTATACCTCGATTATCTTCCATTCTTCCCCTCAACTAGGTTGTGCTTCATTCCTTCTTTTATGATAGATTGCAACAAACAATATGAACTACCTCTATTCCCTTTGTTATGCATCTTCTTTGATCGCAGCCTCTCCTAACTTTCTCACACTACTTATACTTACCTCCTCTTCTAACGATACTAATGGACTACTCATCGTATTTACCCCTTTTTCACTCACATAAGCAGACACTTTGTGAACTCTCCATTTCTGAATTCCTTTCACTTACGTATGTGACTTCCTTCATAAAGCTTCGCATCCGTTTTTGTACACTCTGCAAGTCCATTTCATACACCTACAAAACATACACCATTACAGGTGCATTACACTGGGCATATGACTCTGTTACTATCACTATAAGATTCCCTTTATCGAATATTTACTCTATTAGGTGAAGGGGCCCTCACAGAAACTATTTTTCAATGTTTACATCTTAAGTCCATGATGTCTACAAGGGTTTACACTTATTGAAGGTCGGTATGCAATGCAAACCATTACATATAACACATTTTTTAAGTAACATTGAATTCTGCAACTATCGAACCTATTAACGACACATATCTATATGTAACAGTGCAAATAGAACCTTTGCGAAATTTGCTATCAAATTTGATCCCATAATTAAATCATCAACTTCCCTTATTTATCTTGTGTCAACATATACTTATTCCTCCATTGTTAACTCAACACTTATTCTGGGAATTCAGCATTCCCAATCACTACACTGAGCATGCCTGGGTACACATATATTGATACCTAGGTAAACTAAGAATCTCGTATATAGTATCTTGGTTTGAAGCCTGTTAATGACATACATATATCTCCAGTCAATTACGATTTACAACAACAATAACAATGACAATGTGCTCATTCTACTAACATATAATTAACATATACTACCAAGTGTGAAATACATGTTGCATACCCAACTATTTGTAGTAGTCTACCCATCTGAGATTTTTTCAATCATTCTTCTTCACATTAACCGATCATCTTCGTCACAGGCTCTCAACGTTTATTAGAAATAGTAGAGAGGTAGAGAAATGGTTGATGTGTTGATGAAGTTGGACCACTACGTGTGTTGCCTTACTCTATTTTTCTCACATGTTTCTAGATTTGTGCTAAAACCACCTGATTCACCGTGAATTCACTAAAATTTCACAAAAACAACGGAGAAATTGAGAGAGATGAAGGAGCAGAAGTTGTGTGGAAAGGGTTGATGGAATTTCTGAGGCTGAATGAAGAGAGAGAAAGTAAACACACAACCCCAAATATTCCCACTGCCTCCTCATACAACCTTTCTCTCATGATTTCATAAAGTGTAGTTTAGTAATTTTTATTCTTCCTCTAATTTCAGCCATTTCTTTTTTCCTCCAAAAGCAACACTAAATTGTTGCCAAAAAAAAAAAAAATCACTTAGTTGCACATCTTTTGATGCATGAGTTACCTGTAAATTCCCCTATTTTCTCTCTCTTCCTACCCCTCCTCTACCATGCTGCCACTGCTTGCCAGCAACCATCAGTGCGCTAGTAGTCGGCCGCCTGCCGTAGTGCCTCTCGCCGTCCTACACTTGCCGACAACTAACCGGCCACCCCGCCTACCATCTTCCCCTTTCTCTTGTCTGTTTAACGAAGTTTGTTTAATAAAAGCCCAAAACACCTTCACCCATTTTTACATGTTTTTGATTAAATTTCTTGAATTGATAAGATTGGCACGCTTATTGATCTTAGATGGTATTTAAATGTAAATTGGAGTATTGATTTTGGTTGATTGAGGTCGAATGTACTACTTTGGGGTTGTGGGTGTTGCATGAAAAGCTTGGACATTGGTTGCCGGTCTTTGAACCAAGTTTTTCTTTGAATTTTTTATTGGATATCATTAGTTCAATGATTAAATTGTTATTTTGGGATTGAATCTAGTGATTGATGGAGATCATTAAAAAGGTAGTAATTAGGAAGTAAAAAGAGGGGAATAAATGAAACCTAAAACTTTGGGATAAATGAAATAATTTAAGCATTGTGTTGTAATTTAAATGAGCTTTGAAGTAAGTGAGGTACAGAGATTGAAGTATAATTTCTATTTTAAAGTTTATGCAAATAATACTATTTGGATTAGCTAGTGACCACTAACGGTAACGGAAAAAAAGAAATAGAGAAAAGTAGTGAAATTAGCATTTGGGTTGAGGTTTTGCCATGGATTTGTGAAAAAGAATCATTTTATCAAGGGAGGTGAGAAATGAAAAGAAGCGAGATGGTGTGAAAATTTTAAAATAGCTACACATGATTATATTCCAAAAGCCAAATTAGCTTTTAATTGGAATTTTAGTGTAGTCAACAAAATTTGCAGATATATTTAGTAAAGCTTGGAAAAAGGCTGAATACAATAAAAATGCTTAGACAACCCTTCTCTCAAGGGTTTGGAAAAAAATTAGTGAAACTTGGGCTAGTCATTAGTCAAGGAGTGATTAGCTATGGAAATCACTAAATTTCACATGATTGATAGCTGTGATAAACCAACTACTTCGAAGGATAATTATATAAGCATATCGATGACCTATCAAATTAAGGATAAGATGTAACAAAACGGAGTACTACCAGGAGTAAGTTAAGATTCCAACATTACTAATTAATAATCAAAAAAGAAACATCTCCTGAATAAACAAGATTACATGTCAAATCCACTACAAATTTTGAAAGAATTAATCTTCTAGCCACTAATTTTGCATTAGAATTGACTCATTTTATTACCTATTTAACTTAGTTGTCTACTAAATAATTGTAATACAATGGTCGAGTGGATTTTGGAGGTTCATAAAAGGAACAACAGAAAAATGTTGCCTAAATTCAAATAATAATAATAATAATAATAATAATAATAATAATAATAATAATAATAATAATGATGATAATGATAATGATGATGATGATGATGATGATGTTGATAATGATGATGATGATGATGATAACAACAAAAACAACCATAACAATATCAATAATGCTGATGAGAACAACATAAGCTAAAATTATGAAATCTATTAATCATGGTGGATGGATTAAAAAGAAGCTACACATATATATTTTGGTCAATACATGCATTTCCAATGCATTCATGTAACTAGAAAGATCAAAATGAACATTACACAAATTACGAATAAAACCAGGTCTCATTGAATTAGAAGACAAGGTTGTGGCCATCAAGCCATTTGCTAGTCCACATATAAGGGAGAGAACATACAACAAGGAACAAGGTACGTTCACTACCTGTACCTTTCGCAGATTCACATATTTTAAATATCAAAATCTCATAATATATAGTTATTTAATGAATCATTTTCAAACATTTGTTTTGCCACATAATCAAAGGGCCTCATGAGTTATCAATTATCAGAGCCTAGGCCCTGCAACTCACCCGCACGGCTTCAACTAAAACTTCCAATTGGGCTCGGAGGTGTGTACCTTATTTCAATAATTGTATTTTCACAATTTGAGCTCATCAATTTGGGTCTTATTTTCATATAATAGTTGGTAACAATTTTTACATAATCTTTTCTCCCCCTTACTTCGAACTAGAATGAATTGAAATACATGCGCTCATTGAGAAAAATAAATTTTATGTTTTACAGTATAGGAGTAGACATGCTAAGCTTCAGCTCCTTCTTCAAAAAATTTTACCATTTAGACATTTAAACATTTGCCCATGCAAGTGAAGCAACAAGGCAGCCAGTGGAGACTAAGCAAAGTCACAGTGACACTTTGTAAAGTTTAGGTCGTCTACATGTATGTTTTATGGGTTGTTGGTTTGCTATTTGGGTTTGAGCAAATATACATATATTACGTTTTTGCTGAACAAATAAGCGATTTTATAACAGTTGTGCTAAGTGAACTAATCAACCCTAATGCTTTCAAGGATAGTAGTGACGTCCTAACCTCTATCCTTTCATTGTGTCCACCTTTAATGATGAAGTAATTCAGACTAATTAAGTGATGAAGAGTTGGGATATTATAGTTATGGTATCGGATCCTGGTGTAAGGTCACCGCGAGCATTAAGAGGTTTCTTAGTGAAGTGAGGGGAAACTTTGGTGAGTGTTTTAAGATGTTAACTGGTGGGGAAATGTCTAGATAACTGAATGATAGGCATCCTATTTTCTATTATGTCATTGTTACCTCTTAAATCATTGTGCAGAGAGCCAACTAGATACATCTTCCCTAGCCATTACTTATGGGTGTTAATCGACGTTGATAATACTCATATAACATCATTATCATGTAACATTCAAATATGTAGTGAACATTTATATTACTTATTTTGCAGTCATATAAGAACCTATAAGGTGAAGCTTAGGAAAAGCAATATATGGACTAATAACTCCCACAAACTTAGATGTTACTAAGTATTGTGTAAAGTGACATTCGATACAGTATATGAATTATACGTGATATTTAATAGAACAAGGTGGGGTAATATGTATTTATCATTGAACAACATGGTGAGACGACAGATGTTGTCTAACCAAAACCTTTTTGGGGTTTTAGACCGCAAATTGTAAATATTTTGGATTGTGAATTAACTGTCATAATTTATTTATTGATTGGGGCTATGTATGGAATTGAGACCCATTATATGACGAGAGTTACTTTTGAGAATTTTGAAAAATAAAAGACTAGAGAAAAGTTATATACAAATTTGAAATTGAGATTAATTTAGGGTACTAGGGTTGGAGCTTCTTTTTATGGTCAAGGTAAATCTTAATTAAGATACTTGAGATTACTTTGATGATCAACAATAAACAAGGGCATAAGGCACTCATGGAAAAGGTTGAATGACTTAATTTATTCTTAATTAAGTTCACAATTGAGTAGACATCTACTTGCAATGAGGCCTGCATGGTATAGCTTAGGAAAAAGAAAAAGCACAAAATAGTGCAGAAGGAAAAAAGAAAAGTAGAGAGAAGAGCTCACTCGGAAGGACAGTCGCGAAACGAAAGGATTGAAGAGGGATTAACAGACTAATGGTATCAATGAGGTCAGAAGCGGTATCTGCATAATAGTATACCGCTTAATAGTATGTCGACGAAGATATCATATATATATATATATATATATATATATTAAAATTTAGATACAAATCATGTATGAATGACATGTGGCAAGCTGATATAGTATAAAACAATGAATTGGCAAGTTGTAATTGGTGGATATTAGTTGACTCATATTAATTAACATTAATGTTATTAACTAGGATTTATTAACCTTCAAAAGAAAAAAAAAAAAACTAGGATTCACTATATGTCATTATATATGTTATTACTTTGCGAATGAAATTTAATTTTACAAAATCTAACTACATAGGCATTTGAATAGCCAATCAAGAGTAAAGCTAATTTAACACAATCCTACATCAAATTAAAAGAATTGACCACTTAATGAAACCACTTAATGAATAATTTATGCAATAATTAGTATAACAGTAACATATTCTTAACTAAATCATATTGAAAAAAATATATAATGCATCAAATTACAAGATTATGACTTGCATATTAAAGGTTAAAACTTAATCTAATTAAATAAAGAATTTTAATATTAAAAAAATGTAATTTTAAATGATATAATTGAAAACAAGAGGAAACCTATGTTTTTATGAACGATTACGATAGCATAATAGTTATTCTATCATACAAAATTTAACTTATTTTAATAAATCAATATATTTTAATTATTATTTAATAACAAAATTAACTCAAATCCTTACATAGAAAGGGATATAACACTAGTATTAATAAATGATTTGATGGGAACACATTAATAGTTTGATTCATTAGCAATGTAACAACGAAGGTCAACCCAAGGGGAAATCATTCATTGAAGGAAAATTGATATTCGATTAGTCAGCGAAATACAATGCCCGTTACAAAAACTTGCAGGGGCATCTTCTTCATTGTTAAGGGCGTAAGATTGAAAAAGGGGATTACATGAAAAAGTGCTTGACTTTATGCAATGTTTACTGTGAACGATTGGTGAAAAATGCTGAAGGGGTTCTTATATAGTGACTCACATATAGGAGAATGGAATAAATAGTGACATACGGGTTTATAGAGCAACCAAAGAACACCAAATTTTAACTATCGTACAAGTTAAGGAAGAATCTTAAACGTTTTAGTACTAGAATAGTGGCAACTACATTGGCCAGAATTTACTATGCATGTACCCAAGTTTGTTAGATGCACAATAAGATTTGGGAACTATATTCAAAATGCTATTATAGTGTCAATTAGGGTTGGTATCATAAGATCACAGAACCTACCGCTGATGTTTAAATTAAAGGTTAGGAAGTTAGACATCCTTCGATGAAAATTTGGTCATACCAATCATATGGTATCTTTATATTGACTACTACAAACCTACATTTGAATAAAGAGAGCAAACATGAAACCTAACAAGATTGTTAATTACTCCTTCATTGAAAAAATTTCTATGACTAGTTAATCACAAGCAGTTTATCCAAGAAATATGTTCTATTTCCAACACATCCGAATTTTTTAAATTTTAGTAGTTATACATTGATTCATTATCCTCTTGAAAGATAGCCTTATTATATTAAAAATACTTATTTCCGTTGAACCTTGTTCATAGGTCACCGTCTTTGTGTTGAGTTATGATTATAAGGTCAAAATTCTTCCACGTCTTCCCTTACAAGTGACTCTCATAGCGCCGCTTTTTGTTATGTTCCGCTTTTTGTTATATTCCTTTCTTATGCCATTTAGGTGTTCTATCTTCCATCTGGATAACCTTAACTTTTTATTATTTAATCTCATTTTTCCCCTCAACCTATTATCTATTAGCATTGTACACTCTTGTATTTTTCTCTCTAATAAACATGAGTGATTATAAACTTTACCTATACAAGAAAACGCATTGAACTTGCCATATTATTGATTTTGTTAGAAGAGCTATTATTGGAAGCCAATACTACCGTTCCTTGTGATGTCATGTAAGTTCAAACACTGGAATGTTGTATCTGAAGGACTCAAATGAGTTAAGCTGGTTAGGAAATTATAATCTATTGGGATGCTTCTAACTCCATTTTTTAAGCCTTACCATGGCCATCAATTATATATCTTTAAGAGTAGTTACCCGCTGGGTCATGAGAAAAGTTGTTTATAGCATTCATTTGCTTTCTATAGGACTCATCAATTGCTTACTTGACATCCTTGCATGTAACACCATCTAACCCATATTCTGTCCGAATCCCTTGTTCTGCGGAATTGTTAGGCATCCTAGTAGTATCTTATGTTGGAAAATTGTTGACCCCATCCTTATGTAATGTAAGGTTTTAATGATAACAAACACAAATGGAATATATACTTGAGTGTGTTGATCGAACAGGTTCCAAGTACTGCTTGGAAAACTTTGAAATTGCTTGATTAACCATGGTCGAAAGCAGGTCTTAAGAACAGTTTCTCATAATAGCTGAATGACAAAGAACTCAAAGCGCATCAAAGACATGAAGAATTCCAGGAACAGCTCAGGAAACAGTTCTGAGTAAACACCATAGCATTGAAGTAACAAGTCAAGATCCTATAGATGCTGTTCGGTTAATTCAACAAGAGTCTTGGTCTGTCATAGGTTTTATTTTCTTAGATTCTTGTTAATATGTCACTTGGAAGAACTCGATTCAACATTTACTTTGAATGATTTTTAAGAACACTGTCTCAGATCAGTTCTGAGATCAGTGTTCAGATTATTTTCAAGTCAAAACGATTTTTCACAGGTTTTTCCAAAATCTTGGGCTGACGGTTTTTCGAAATTATTTGAGATATATTTTCTGTTATCATTAAACCCAGGATAAGTTAATTTTTAGCTTTGAAAATATATTGTGGAGATTTTGAGTCTAGCTTTTAGGGGAAATCTTTTACAAAATAAATCAAACTCTTATTTTTGGAATATGAATGAGAAGATAAGAAATTTTAGGATTTAGCTACTGAAAATTTTAGTCACTTCCCATAATCTTTTTAGGAGCAAAAAATCTTATACTTATGGCTTAAGCACACAAAGATCTTGTTGCCCTCTACTATTTAAGGAGGTTCTCCACCTCCACATAAAATTGGATTTCACACGGTTTTGCATACGGTTTTCATAAATATTTTTGATAAAGTTCTTACACGGTTTTTCTAGGGATTTAACTAGCAAATCATATTTTCAGAAAAACCATCAAAGTGTGTATAAAAATTGAGTCATCTTCCTTAGTATACTAGGAGCAAAATTGTACCTTACATTCGCTTAGCTAGAAGCACAAAAGTGAGGTGTATTTTTATTCTCTTCTTTCATCGAAGTGAGAGTTGAGTGTGTCCAAGCCTAGGAAGGCTTTGGACGTGTGTAATTTGTCTTGGGAAGACAATTACGTGAGTGTGTCCAAGTCAGAGAGACTCGGACGTAGTGTGTAACTTGTCTAAGGGTAGACAGTTACATGTATTACAATTGTAACAGAGAATGTTACCTTTGTAACGTGTTTAGCCCGTTTAGTGAAAGTGTGTGAAAAATCCTACCGGGGTAGGTCGTGGTTTTCGCCTCGGTTGGGCTCGAGGTGTTTCCACGTAAAAATCTTGTGTTCTCACTTTTCCACTTATTTCCACTGTTTTACACCTTCTGTGCACATTATAAACAGTCCGTCCAAACAAGTTCCAAGCTTGTTCCCAAAAACTGCGAAAATTTGCCAACATAATTCACCCCCCTCTTGTGTTTGTGTACTCTCAAATCTAACATCTTATTTATCATATACAAGTGAATCATTTCCTGACGGTATCGTTTTTGTCAATCCTGCTATCAAATTGAAATGTATATTTTTAGTTCTTATTAATTATTGTGGCTCTTCTTACTTCATGTAAATTTTTCTTCTAGTATTAATCATCTCTTACCTGGAAGGGGATATTGTCGATCCTGACCAACTTCACAAGGAACAATGCACCGTTTACTATTTTCACCTTCGCAAATTTACATACTTTTAAGCATCAAAATCTCACAATATGAAGTTATTGATTAATCATTCTAAAGCATTGTTTTGCCACAAAATTAATTGGGTCAACCAATTGTCAATTATCACGGCTTAGGCCCTTCAGTTCACCCGCATAGCTTCAGTTCTGACTTTCCAATCACCAGAGAGATGTGCACCATATTTCAATGACTGCATTGTCATAATATGAACTCATTAATTTGATTTCCACTTTTATATAATACCAGGCAATAGTTTTAACATAATTTTCTCTCCCCCTCATTTCAAACTAAAATGAATTGCAATGCGTGCTCTTACAGAGAAAAATAATTTTTAGTCCTTATAGTATTGGGGTAGATTTACCGAGCTTAGTTCATTGTTCAAACTTTTTTTTTTGGAGTATTTTTATGTTCTTAGGTCGGGCATTTGATAAGTTTAAACATTTGCCCGTGCAAGTGAAGCAATAAGGCAACCAATGGAGACAAGTCATGCTCTCAGTGAAATTTTGTAAAGCTTAGGTCATCTACATGTACGCATTATGGGTTGTTGGTATGCTATTTGTGTTTGAGTGTATATATATATATATATATATATATATATATATATATATATATATATATATATATATATATATATATATATATATATATATATAATAATATATATATATATATATATATATATATATATATATATATATATATATATATATATATACTATATAGATATATATATATATATATACATACATACATACATACATACATACATACATATACACACGCCATGCTTTTTATAAATAAATGAGGGATTTTATAAATAAATGCTAAGTGAATTAATCAAGCCTAATCCTTTCAAGGATGGTGGTGACGTCTTAACCTTGACCCTTTTCACTGTATCAACCACCTTCAATAATAAAGTACTTAGAATCAACTATGTGATTAAGAATTGGGGCGTTACAAGATGTTTGAGGCCCACTTGGCCTATTGGCTCCGCGTTAGGTATAAATATTAGATTCACCCTTATTTCTACCCTCTCTCTGACACTCACTAATGTCATAACTGACTTGATTACCACTTGCATTATTGTCTTTGACTTTTCCAGTTTATTTTGTTTTTCTAGTGTGATAAAATAAAGATTGGATCGATCCATATAAAAAAGGGGGAAAAAAGTGAGAGACAAACTCAATTAGTGGCTATTCTTAAGAGAAATGGGCATCTCATTTGATTAGTTAAAATGAAAAAACACAAGAAGCATAGTAATTAGTCATTTGGACTGTCAAGTCTAAACACATCCTACAAAGTGACTGTCAAAGATAACACAATCGGCAGAACTATGCAAGCACCTAGACTAAATGCAGCATGACATAAACTCATCTGGGGCAGTCTAGAATAGATTTGATGCAACAGGATTCAATAAATTAAAGAACGCTAGCAACTGGTAAGCATGTCAAATTTTACTCCATATCCTAATAGCCATCAACTAATGAACCTGATGCATTTGGATTGGAATAATTCGATTACGTAAGGAAAGATTTAGAATTTGAACTAAAATAAAAAAGAAACTGAAATTACGGAAATTATCGAGCACAGTGGCACAGGCCAAGCAACTGCAAGAGCACATAACAATTAGTCAATCAATCAAGCAATTTCAGTCTCTGTAAGCAGAAAAGTAGCAAGCAATTGGGCAACTGAGAAGAAATTTAAGCCCAAAAAGAGAATAAATTGGTTAGATATGAAACCCTTACCAATTAGGCTTACCAAGTGTGCCCGGGCAATTGGTGACAGGCTGACGTAGGCTGATGTCGTGTGTACGTTGAATCTTCAAAGGGCCTAAAATGATCTTCAAGGACTTTAAATCTACTGAAGATGATGTTCTCTTTATTTGATGACAACGGCTACTTATCTTGAAGGATTCTAATGGCTATATTTTATTGGCTATAAATATTGAAGCATTTGAAGCATGGAGAGACAAAAACGACAAAAAGAGAAGTGCTACACTTGCAAATTAAGAGGAGGAACTTGGGAAGAGTTTGAGCTTACTTTGACATATTTATTTTATTCTCTACCAAAAAAGTGTATCTTATAGTTGTTATCTTTGTCTATGTTGGGTTGGTTTGATTAGTCAGATGGCCGACTACCCAAGCACGATTAAGAAGCAACGTGTACATTGGGACACCTAGAATTTAGGGTCAACTCATAGGTGATTCAATTACTGAATCTTGTGTAATCGACTGATCTAATAAAATAAAAGGCTTCAAAATTCCATCGGCGAAGGGCCTCTATGGTTAGAGGACTACGCATCATTGAACCTCTATAAATAGCATATTTTGTCGTTGTTTACATTTTCGTATTTTTGTCTTGACTATTTTGTGATTTTGATTATCACCCTATTTACCTCAAAAATTATGCAGTACCACCTAAGGCACAAAAGCACTGTACACATTGATAAACTCATGCACTTTTGCAAGTCTCGCACCTTCCCATTAGTTGTTTTAAATTCTTTGATGCTCAACTTAAAAATTAAAAAAAAAAAAAAACTCTTTTCACTCTAGCTTCTCCTCTTTCACGTGAGCAACTTCTCTGGATTAGATCATTGCAGCATCTCCATTCAACTTAATCAAACTTAAATTAATTAAGTGCAACTTGATTCAACTTCAATTTCTCATCTGGAAACCAAATTGTAGCGGCATTCTTACTTTAAAACTCAAATTAGGCATTATGGATGGAGCTTCTAGTTGATGTAATCTAGATCATGGCTTCTCGATCATTGAAGCAATGGCAGCAGAGTAACCTCCGGAAATTTCGCAATGTGCTAGTGCTCCAGTGTAACGCCCCCAATTGCTGATGTCTGATTACTCAAGTTTAATTACTTATTTATTGTTAATTTGCAGCGGAAGACTTTTAATCTGATTGGAGGCATTACCGCCGTCCCGGGATGGAACAAGGCTATCTAATTTGCTACACCTTTGGAATCACCCAAAATACATATATGCCTCTTCATATTGTTTGTCCCCCATGTGATAACTTGATATACCAATGCTAAGCATCATTATCTTCAGATTTCAAAAGAATAGCCGCACTTAATCTTCAAGTTACTAACCTATCATCACTGTGAGTGCTGACTAGCTAGCGATCAGTAAATGTCCCTTGTTGCTGCTTACTGATTTCTCAGGACGCTGACTATTCATTCCTTCACATACCTAAAACAGAAAACATAAAAATAGTCGAATGGTGAGCCAAAGCCCAATACGTACATTCCCATGCAGTAAAGTAAATTTTATGTGAAATTAGTTGGGCCGGCCGCATTTCAAAATATTTTGTTTTGCAAACAGGAGAGAGAATGTATAAGTAAAATTTATTTGCTGATTCTTATCTGAAAGTGGACCCCTTAGTCGATGTACGTCTTGAAACGATCATACTTTAGGTGCTTGTTCGCAGTTTTAATTACCGCAAGTGCACGGCGCAGCTGTAGCTAGCAACCTGCAAGTACGGGTCGAATCCACAGGGAACTTGGCTTCAATTACCGGAACTAATTAGACAACTCAAGCTAGGAGATCACAATAGGGGTTTTTGAGAATTAAACTAAGGAATTTAGACGATTAAACAGTGAATCAAACAGCAGAATGGAAGGCACCTAGGTTGGAATTAACGGCACGAATATGCTGGTGAATCAGATACTAACCCAATCAAACAATTCTAAGCATGTATCACGAATGGATAGATTGCCAATTAAGCTCATCTCCTCTCTCTCTCAAGGGTCGAAAACTAATCGTAGAACCATAGTCACCTATTTTTATGAGACTAAAAGTTGAAGGATTACAAGATCTACAATCTCAAATCCCAATTAAAGCTTAACTATTCTCATGTTAAAACCTTAATCGTATACTAAGTCGCACTAGGTAAAGGCTCTGTCTCTCAACGCTCCCCTAAACCCCAATAAAAAAGGATGAATGTTCTTTCAAGCATTTCATCGAACAGGTGGCGTGCATAGTAGAATTCGCAATTACAAACAAAGGGAAAGCATGGATTGGGCTAGTTCATAGTTCAACAATACATATTTGGCATTAATCCCAACCTAAGTTGAAGGATTTAGCCTACAATTATGTTTAACACAACAATCACAATATTCAATCCAATAACCATGACAACTCAAACCCGAAATAATCAAGAACAAGAGGAAGGGGAATTGGGAGAGAACCTGGAATTAATCGTATAAACTGAAGGCAGAATCAAACTATAATCCCCAAAATTACAATCCAAGAGCGTGAAGATTAAATTCTAGAACTAAACCTAAAATCGCCTAAAGAGGGTTCTCAGAGAAAACTAAAACTTAAAACTCCGAAAAAAACTCCCCCAAGAATAACCCCGAAGGCAAATTTAAGTCGCGTCGCGGAACGGGGGTGGCACGGTCGTGCCCAGAGGCACGGGACCACCGTGCCAAATTTCTGCTCTTAACTCCCCACCACAGCACAAGTGGCACGGCCCAACCGTGCCACATGGCACGGTCGTGCCACTTGGCTGCCCGGCCAAGTGTGCCGGTTCAGGGGGGTTTGGTCGTGCCACGTGGGTCAGGCTCCGTGGGACTTCCGTGCGACGCTTTTCCGCATCTTTTCTGGCCTTCTTGGCTCCCCTTTCTGCTAAGTATTGTTCATCTTTCCGTTTCTTCAATAAAGTTCCTGAAAATATCAAAAGATGTTATAATAGTTAAAAGTATGCAAAAAGGAGGCCGATTTGACCCTTCCTTGACGCAATTGAATGTGAAAACGGGGGAGAAAATGGGTCAAACAGGGGCTAAAAATAGTACAAAATAGAGGTTCATCACGCCCCCATGCTTATCTCTTGCTTGTCCCCAAGCAAGACTATGCTATGAAAAAAAATCAGGGAGGATGGTGGACCTCTAAACACACCTTCTTCAGGGAAAAGGATGGAGGATCGACAAATCACGCTGATAATGCATTGAAGGCAGTCAAGTCAAGGTGTGGAAGATAATCTCAATAAAAACGTATGCAATGGCATCCATGAATCACCTTACCCAAATGAAACACACCACACACCCTAATATTGAATTACATAGTAGGACATAACTTTCCTCAACAAATGATGAGCAAGTAAGACTGGTAGGATCTCACTTAAGAGTAAAGTGGAACACTCCTCTCAATGTGTTTGAA
The DNA here is from genome assembly GCA_029747015.1 of Carnegiea gigantea. Lineage (NCBI taxonomy): Eukaryota > Viridiplantae > Streptophyta > Magnoliopsida > Caryophyllales > Cactaceae > Carnegiea > Carnegiea gigantea. The sequence goes on along the minus strand of JAKOGI010001013.1, from coordinate 170,833 downwards.
ATATGTAACAAGGGTACGCTCAATGCTCCAACCAATCAGGCAACTACCATACGCTTGGTAAAGTTCTCTACTCTCCACCGCGAGAATGTAATATGCAATGTGTCAATCATGAGGGCTTGCAATAGGGATGTAATGAGGCTAAGGTCAAAGGTGAGAAGTGGAATAATTTGGGAAAGTGGAATTATTAGTCAAAGACTAGGGAGTAAGAACACTTCCACAATTCAGCATTATAGATACAACTTCACACCAACTTGCAAATCGAGTGGCAAAGCTCGCAAAAACCTCTAAGGAGAAACCAACAAGCTTATTGCAAAAAGCTTCTGTGCAACCCATTTTATTTGCAACTTCTCATTTCATTTTTTTTCTTTTTTTTTTGGGAGAAGCAAAAAGGATGCACATTGGATAGCGTTGGAAGTACAAAAATTAATTCGCAATTTTCCCCAAAACGAGCCACTAGTATTATGCCCACAGTGAATAATCAAATGCCCCAAATGGCCCAACTACATTATGGAAGTGTTGCCCCACTAGACCTTGACAAGGGTGAAGGAAATACGCACAGGTCAAGTGTGTAATTGATATGGTGCAACAACAATAACAGGGGGAAAGGCACAAAGGGCTGCCAAAGGGGTAACATGCAACAACGGGTGGCTTTCTGGCTAATGTGGCTACGTGAACGAAAATTGCCTCAATCATGTCAACACATGCAATTGCTAAGTGCAGTTTCAAGGAGAACAAAACCAAGTTCTAGAGATGCATCATGGAGGAGTCACACATGAAAGGAAGTAGAGACTATATGTAATGAATAGTCATTAGGCTCAAGAATCTCACAGGTAAACCTACCACAATCAAGTGACTTACTCCAAGGTATGTCCCATTCGTCAAGGTCAATCAAGTCAAACCACATGAATCTCAGGGGTAGTTAGCATGCAACACAGGGCAAAGAAACTACAGATGACAAAACAAACACAATTTGCACAAAGACTCACACCAAGACAAGTCATGCCTCCACACACAACCCAACATGGTCAATCAATCATCACCCCTTTCAATCTCATCACAAGAGAGGTTTTCACAGAATTTTTTTTTTTCTCAAAACCATAAAGCTAACTAAGAAAGCAATAAAGATATAAAGGATAATGAAGAGAAGGATGACAGATAGTACCTGGGAAGCTTACGAACGCCGGACTCGATCATTTCTCCTTTTTAGGATGCAAAATCTAGCCCTATATGCTTTACACTACATGCTTTAATAATAATAAGGTAGAAACAACCTAGTGAAACTATATGAAGTCCTATCCAAATGATGCAAATGCAAGTGATGTCGATCGCCCTAACCCCGCAATTTTTGCCCGAAGAGCGATAAGCTCACCCTCCCATACTTGAGATTTTCATTGTCCTCAATGAAAAGGACGCAGAAAAAGGAGAAGGGTAGGGGGCAGAGGGAAGAGGGGGGAGAAACACACTTTTTTTTTTGGTTTGTTTTTTTTTGGTTTTTTTTTTTTTGGAAAAACAAAAAGGGCCTTAGGTTGCCTCCCAAGAAGCGCTTGTTTTAGGTCTCAAACTTGACCCTTACCCTAGGAGGATGAGGCTCGCATGCTAGAGGGAGGTGTGGGAATGGAAGAAGTGGATGGTGAGGTAGCCAGCACCTCCCCAGGGGTGAAATCAGGCATCAGTGTCGCCCAAGGAGGCCCGCCAAGAGCAGCAGTAGGTGATGGAGGTGGGGGAGGCAGGACAGGCGGCCACAGATGGGATCCTCCACCCCAATTAGTGATCGCCACTCCCGGAGCGGGTGGAAAAGGAGGGGGAGTGGGGGCTGAGTGGGCACCAGGTGTGGGTGGAGGAAAGTGGAAATCCACGCGCTCACCACAAACGGTGAAAGACATGGTGCCTGTCTGCACGTCAATCACTGCCCCTGCAGTCGCAAGGAATGGACGATCTAAGATGAGTGGGGAAGGAAGTCCTCGTCCGTGTCGAGGACAATAAAGTCACAGGGAATCAGGAATTGGCCCACTTGAACTGGAACATCCTCCAGGATGCCTACGGGCTGCCTAGTGGAGCAGTCTGCAAGCTGAATAGTCGGGCTGGTGGGCGTGAGGTCTCGCAGTTGCAGCTTCTTGCAGAGAGAGAGCGGCATGAGACTTACGCTGGCCCCCAGATCACAAAGAGCTCTCTCAATCTGCGTATCCCCTATGCAGCATGGGATACAGAAACTGCCAGGATCCTGCAGTTTTGATGGCGGCCGCCTCAATAGAAGTGCGCTGCAGGATTCGATGATAGGGGCGACTGGGACGTCCCCTAGATCTCCCTTTTTGGATAGGAGCTCTCGTAGAAATTGAAATTGCGCAGGGGAATTCTTGAGAGCCTCCAGGAAGGGGCTATTAACATAGATTCGGCGTAAGATTTCTAAGAATCGTGTGAATCTAGGTTCAAGCTGATATAACTTGGACCATGCCAGTTGCTGAGGGTAAGGCACTGGCAGCTGATAGGGACGAGTGGGAGGTGTAGGGGTGGCCTCCTCAGAAGAGCTCCGAGTCTCCTTTCGTGCTTGCCCCTCCGTTCCTACAGAATCAGGAACGGGAATGACCTCATAAAGAACCATCACTGGGCTCTCCTCTAACCCCTCTTCCATCGTGGAGATGGCATTGACGTGGCAGCGGGGATTAACCTTTGGCTGGCCTGGAAGTTGCCCTTGAGGTCGGGACAGGAGGCTCATCTGTTGGGCAATCTGAGCAATCTGCGTATCTATCATTTTCTGATGGGCAGCCATGGCATCTACACTGGAGGTCAGTAGATTGATGGACTCCTTAAGAGTCTCATTGGTCGTGGTTTGGGTCGCTACGAAGTGCTCCATAAGACTCTCCAGGTGAGATGTAGGTTCGGGAGGTAGAGGTTATGGAGTGTAGGGAGGTCGGTTGTGGAAACCAGGTGGCTGGATGGAATGCTGGGGATAGGGGTTGGGATTTTTGTAGAGGGGGTTCGGCTGACTCTTCGAACCCTGGCTGTAAGAGGTGGGATGGGGGTTATTTTGAGGAGGTGAGGTGTAAGTATGGTAGGCGTTGACGTGTTCAATGCTGGAGGGAGCATTGTAACACTCAACGGAAGTGTGGCCCTGTACACCGCATGCCTCACAAATGGCATAGGTCCCCATGGATGGCCCCGCAGAAGTGGCTGATGAGGTAGCCACTTTCTCTAGTCGCTGTGCGAGGGCGTCCACCCTACTCGCTAGGAGCGTCACAGCGTCAACCGCGTGCTTGCCACCACCTCTCTTAGGGGTGACACTCTCACTTGCCCACTAGTAGTTGTTGGAAGTAATCTCTTCCAACAACGCCTTTGCCACCTCAATAGATTTGCCCATTAGAGCGCCCCCTGCTGCGGCATCAATCGAAATCTTCACTGACCGCTCTAATCCATTGTAGATGGTCTAGATTAGGAGCCAATCAGGAACTCCATGGTGGGGGCACTGGCTCTGGAGGTCCTTGAACCTCTCCCATGCTTCGTAAAGGGACGCACCATTCTGTTGGGCGAAGGAGGTGATGTCCATCCTTAGCTTGGCAGTGTTGCCAGGTGGGAAGTACTTGCTGAGGAACACCTTGGAGAGTACTTCCCAAGTGATGAACGAGTTGAGCTCCTCATTCTGTAGCCAGTCGCTGGCTCTATCCCGCAGTGAGAAGGGAAAGAGCGGCAAGCGGATTGCATCGGTGGACACCCCGTTCAGCTTGATGGTGTCACACTTCGCAAGGAATCTGCGAAGGTGCACGTTGGGGTTTTCTGAGGGGTGCCCGCCGAATTGCTTCCTCTCCACAAAAGTAATCAGTGCGGGGCTGAGCTCGAAATTGCTAGCCTCGATAGCGGGGTTAGCGATGGAGGAAGTTATGCCCGATGCTTGGGGGAGCGCATAATCCCGCAAAACTCTTTCACCTTGGCCCGCCATCAGAACTTGTGCTTGTTACCGCTTCCTTGCACTGCTTTGCCTTCGGGCGGTGGCTTCGATTTCTAGGTCAAAAGGAGCAAGTGATTGATCCCTTTGGCTATGCCTGCGTATACAAAACCAACACAACCAGGGCGTAAACAGTTTCAAGCACAAATGGGGGAGGGGGAAGCAAGGGGGGGATGAACAGCAAAAGAAAAAGCCTAGTCTACAGTCCACTAACCAGTTCTAATATTAAAAAGTGCAAGTTCCCCGGCAATGGCGCCAAAAACTTGTTAGCAGTTTTAATTATCGCAAGTGTACGACGTAGCTGTAGCTAGCAACCGATAAGTACGGGTCGAATCCACAGGGAACTTGGCTTCAATTACTAGAACTAATTAGATAACTCAAGCTAGGTGATCACAATAGGGGTTTTTGAGAATTAAACTAAGGAATTTAGACGATTAAACAGTGAATCAAACAGCAGAATGGAAGGCACCTAGGTTGGAATTAATGGCGCGAATATGCTGGTGAATCATGTACTAACCCAATCAAACAATCCTAAGCATGCATCACGAATGGATAGATTGCCAATTAAGCCCATCTCCTCCCTCTCTCAAGGGTCGAAGACTAATCGTAGAACCATAGTCACCTATTTTCATAGGACTAAAAGTTGAAGGATTACAAGATCCACAATCTCAAATTCCAATTAAAGCTTAACTATTCTCATGTTAAAACCTTAATCGTCTACTAAGTCGCACTAGGTAAAGGCTCCGTCTCTCAACGCTCCCCTAAACCCCAATAAAAAAGGATGAATGTTCTTTCAAGCATTTCATCAAACAGGTGGCGTGCATAGTAGAATTCGTAATTACAAACAAAGGGAAAGCATGGATTGGGCTAGTTCATAGTTCAACAATACATATTCGGCGTTAGTTCTAACCTAAGTTGAAGGATTTAGCCTACAATCATGTTTAACACAACAATCGCAATATTCAATCCAATAACCATGATAACCCAAACCCGAAATAATCAAGAACAAGAGGAAAGAGAATTGGGAGAGAACCTGGAATTAATCGTATAAATTGAAGGCAGAATCAAACTCCAATCCCCAAAATTACAATCCAAGAGCGTGAAGATTAAATTCTAGAACAAAACCTAAAATCGCCTAAAGAGGGTTCTCAGAGAGAACTAAAACCTAAAACTCCGAAAAAAACTCCCCCAAGAATAACCCCGAAGGCAAATTTAAGTCGCGTCGCGGAACGGGGGTGGCACGGTCGTGCCCAGAGGCACGGGACCATCGTGCCAAATTTCTGCTCTTAACTCCCCAACACAGCACAAGTGGCACGGCCCAACCGTGCCACATGGCACGGTCGTGCCACTTGGCTGCCCGGCCAAGTGTGCCGGTTCAGGGGGGTTTGGTCGTGCCACGTGGGTCAGGCTTCGTGGGACTTCCGTGCGACGCTTTTCCGCATCTTTTCTCGCCTTCTTGGCTCCCTTTTCTGCTAAATATTGTTCATCTTTCCGTTTCTTCAATAAAGTTCCTGAAAATATCGAAAGATGTTATAATAGTTAAAAGTATGCAAAAAGGAGGCCGATTTGACCCTTCCTTGACGCAATTGAATGTGAAAACGGGGGAAAAAATGGGTCAAACAGGGGCTAAAAATAGTACAAAATAGAGGTTCATCAGTACTCATCCCCCAGGCCGATCGAGAAGTCTGAGTTGACGCCACGCGCAGGTATATTGGTCGGCATAAGCCTTGATAATTGATGGGCATAAGCCCTGATGAAAATTGGCAGGGCCACTTGTTTATGTTACAAAACATTGTGAAATTAGTTCATTAAATGAATCTTGCATTAATTTTTCATTACTGAGAATACTGTGAGTTTTTGAAGAACATAGACAATGTACGTACTTGGTCTTTGAGATTCTCTCTCCTTTGAAAAAAATGTGCGTTGGCAGCTAGAAGCGACAGAGGTGGCCTCATTCCTGGTTTACACTGTAATTCTGTTTCGAATAGTGCAAGATTACGAAATTTGATTGAATTTTCTTGGTTTAATAAATCATTTAAATTCCTTGAGCTCTGTGCTAATGGCCATGTTTATCCGAATTATTATTGTCATTTTTAATACCATTACTGGCTTCATTATTAGCCTAATGTTATGCAATACCACGTCATGGTAATAAAATAACATAACGATAGTCACTACTATGGCCATAACTCTAAAATGTTCTGTAATAGCCTCGGTCAAGACATGAGCTCTTTCCCAAAACGTAACGTAATGAACTCATCTAATCACATTTCATCAAATATAACATCCTAATCAAATTCCATAAATCAGAAAATACACACTTAGAATTCATAACTCACAAAGTGTACCTCCAAAATTCATGAAATTTTACAAATCTCCAAATAATTTGGTTTTATGCATATTCTACAGTAAAATTGTTGCAATGTTGTCCAACCCAATAGCTCATAATAGCCAAAACATTAATCGAATTTTAGCATGAATTCACCGGACAGATTCAATCTCAAATTCATAACTTCGAAACCGTTGTGGACAAATTCATAACATAATTATCAAGTTACGATACCCCAATCAACCAAACATCATAACTAAACATGAAATTATATAATTGGTTTCTACCAATTAACTTTAGTGTTCTTAATCATAAAACATCAATATTCAAATTTTTAGATCAAGGAACTAAGAATTACTCACCTTGAATTTGTTTCAAAACCAAGATCTTAATATTTTCCTCTTCCTCCTTCTCCTTCTTCTCCTTTCTTTCTCTCTCCTCTCTCTTCTTTCTCTCTCCTCTCTTTCTCTTTCTCTCTCCTCTCTCTTCTTTCTCTCCGTGCGTGAAGAGTGTGTGTGTGTGAGACAAATGACCCCCCCACATATATATATATAGCCTAACATTGAAAAAAAATCTTAGATTTTTTTTTTGGGGGCCGGTCAAATTGACTTTGACTTTGACCTTTTTTTTTTGGATGTAAAATTTTGAGAGACATTTTTATGTTAATAGACGTTCAACTATTCCGTTGGAATTTTAATGAGTTATTTCAGGAGTAACCAAAATTCATTTCGAGCCCATCCTGCCGATTCAACCTGCAATGGTACATATATATATATATATATATATATATATATATATATATATATATATATATATATATATATATATAAAGAAAATGCTGAATTGAAATGAAAAAAAAAATACTGGATTAAAATACGGGGCCCAATGTGATTAATTCGTAATTAAGATGATTCAATGTAATTAATATGAATATTACGATCGGGCCGTTACAGCCTTCCCCTCTTAAAATAAGTTTCGTCATCGAAACTTGTAATGTGAAAGAAACTCTTACCGTACCGCAAATAAGTACGGGAATTGGCTTTGTTATAGTGACGTGATATGATGTGGATCTGGAACATAGTTCCTGAGCTGTGGAATGTGAGAACATTCTGTATATCTCCATGAACTGACCTGTTTGAATGTAAATCAGGTCGTTATTGCAATTTCTGCGTAGTGTACACTTGGAGCGAAACCTTTACTGTAGATTGTCCATATTATTTTTGAATTTCCTATAAGATCTCATGAAGTTTGGTGGAGTATTTTAAATTTGATGATTCTTGGAAGCATTTTTGAGTAATTGTATAAAGAGCTATAATGAAGATTGAATGAGATTGATCATGCCCTCATTTTGCATATTTTGGGCCAAGTCACTGAAGGGGAAAATAAGTATTCATGAATTTTCATAGAGCTTTTAGCTTTAAAAGAGAATAGATGTACAACTCGGGAGCTTGTTTATGAGCTTTGCATTAATCATGGATCAAGAAAATACCAAACTTAAGCTTCTATTGGATTCAATGACTCATTTGGGGTGGAATTCTAGATAATATATTAGAAGTAGGGGGGTTGTGACTCAGATTTAGTTGTGCAAGTCCTTGTAAAACATCTTAAATTAATATGTAGAGCGTACCCATAAATGAGAGCGATAAGAATGGTGGTGATGTAAGTCATTGCCCATGAAAGAAATAAACAGGAAAGTCAAAATAATCAATAAGGGATGGTTCTAAAATGGCTAAAATAAAGATGGCTATGAATTTTCAAGTGTTGCTGTTTCACGCCTGTTGGTAGCTTTTGGATATGTAAGTTTGAAGCCTTTTTATTCTATGGTCGTGGATTCAATTTCTTGAAGCTTGTTCTAATGAGTTCGAATGAACTGTTATTTTGGGTACGTCAGTAGGTTCATCTGTTTTGTATTTCAGGTTTGTTTGCGGTTTTTGAGTGTGTCTGATTGATAGTTTTGGTATCCTGGATATGAGTTTCGAAGCTGGGGTTAGAAGATACTCCTTAATTAAGACCTCAAAGAGACCGGAAGATCAGCTTACATGCAGCAAGCATGGCCTTGGTTAGAAGAGAATCGATGTAAGTCAATTAAGTAGTTGATTAGAGGATTTTAATAGCAGCTTTGGATGGTTCTATGAATTAAGAAGTTAAAATTAGTGATTACTTGTCATTTGGAGATAAAGTGCACAATGAGGAAATGTTCATTGGAGATACTTATGTTGAAACTTTCACGGAGGACAATTCCTGCGTCATATCAGGGGCAGGTATGATCATTATTATGTGCCTTCTCCATCTGATTAGGTGGTTCGAAGGTTGATTTACAGCTCAAGGTGTGTTCTTTATGAAATATGGAAGGGAATAAGAGAGGATTGGAGTATTCAGCAAGGTGACTGTTTAGTCACCACCACTTGACAACTTTATCAATTTCCTCTGCTTAATTCAAGCTCCAATTGTGTGTAAAAGGTGTAAAACCTTAACTTCTTCTTCTAAAGTGGGTTTGATTGAATTATGCTTGAACTTATGTGAAGGGTGATGAATTTAATTATTAGGATTATTGATTTATGGTTTCTTTGGCTTTACTCGATGATTTGATTTGTGTTAGCAAGTTGAGTTTGAGAACGAACATGGGGGATGAAAGTTGGATGTTTATTATTCATGCTGTTTTAGTAAGGTTTTGACATATTGTGGTAAATATTTAAATGGAATCAATGAGAATGTAAATTTTGAATAGGTGGAGTTGTTATTAAAACGGATGTTTAAGTTACAGTGCGGACCGTATTTTGATTTTATGATGGCAGTGAGTTGTAGTCGACTGCGTAATTGAGTAGGCCAGTGCTTAGAAAATTTATTGAAATCGAGTGCTACTAACTTAGTGAAGGTAGTGAATAAGTAAGGTGGTGGTTAACATTAATGGTAAGAAATATGGACAGTGTATGGAGGATATCAAGGCGGGTGTAAAGCTGGTGAGAAACCCTTGAATGACCTCGATTTAGTGACATTAGTGGAATTACCGTGTAATTTTGAAAGAAATTAGCACTTGATATAAGACTTGTAAGATGCCAAGAATGAGCTTGAGTTGAAAGAATTGGAATCAGTTTACGTGTATAAATGTGGATGAGAATCGTGATGCAATTCAGGTGATTGTGAAGGATGGTTGTTATAGTTGGATTTAATAGTAAGAACAAAGAGATGGAATTAGCATGGGCGAATTGTTTAAGTGCTTGGGACTTAAAAATAGAAACGCAAAGTGATCTATAATCAAGGGCAATCAAGGTCTATTTGGGGGCTAATGAAGCGAATACATCTCGATTTGGGCTAAAAGCATGAGCTTGATATGGAAAAATAAGTCTAGTATTGTACACCAAACTCAGATGTCTTAAACCCCTTGTTCGAGGAAAAATCATTGCGACTAACTAAAATAATTCTTATCATAGTGACCATCATAACAATGGAGGTACTAAGGATAGCTGTAATAATAATAATAATCATAATAATAATTCGAATGAAGATGTTAATGACTGCGACATTGATAATCCAAGGCAAGCCCCACCGCCATCTAGTCATGACAACTTTTAAACAAGCGTCAACAACCTTAAAGAGAGAAAAATGAAATTGGAAGCAATTAAACTTGTAATAATCGTGAGGCTAATAAGAATAAGGGAGGTTAAGGGAATTTTAATTATCTCGTCAGTCAGAAAATTCAGCAAGGAAATTGGTGGGGTTATAAAATATATATAATTGCGTTTTCGATGAAATGAAGAGATGAAGGTCAAAAGTATTAGAATATTGACAACCACTTATTCCAGGACATAACGGATAATGCTAGAAATATGAACGAGCACCCTTAAGGAGCCATGATCTGCTAGAACTATGAAATTAAAGAAGGGCCAGATATCATTAATGAAGGCAAAGGTTAAGGATGAGACTAATATACCAAAAATAAGAAATGATCGCAATAATAGCATTAGTACAAAAACAAACTAATCAGTAAGGTTTTGTACGCTGATCAAGATCTATTAAGCAGATGCTCGGGGTCGAGGGGAGGTGAAACAGCAAGGAAACGATGCTATTACACAAATCAGGATGATTAAGAATGAAGTGAATTAATGACTAGAAATATTTGAGAATGTTGTCGATGTAAGATTTGTAATGCAAGGAGCAGATGACAGGTTTGGGGAATGATGGGTAATTCAATGTTACCATGATGTAGATGAAGTGAAAATAGCTGTAAGCGTAAACGATTTAGGCATGGAGGGCAATAAGAATGAAATAGTTCCAATCATTGATCATATAGGGACCAGAGCATCGCGCATATATCCAAAACCAGAATAGTAGGGGAATGGTCATCTATGATGGGATGTTAAGGGGAAAAATCACATGACTATTGAAATAATGATCACCAAAGATAGCAGAGGTAATTAGTGGAAGCACAAGAGAGACGTAACTCGTCATAATGGGAGGGATTCCCTCATAGATATTAAAGTCATGAGAAAATTCAATGAAGAAAATGATTAAATTCAATGAAGAAAATGATTGGTAATGAAGTATTGCTATAACACTTAAATAGCTTGCGAAGCTTAATGTGAATGAAAAGAATTACAAATTAGAGTATGTCATTGCACAACAAGGGGGTGGCTAGCTTCAGGTGGCAGCTAAAGAAATCAAAAAGGATGCTAACTTAGGTAGTAATATCTGACAAGGGGGCCTATTATCAATTGTACAAAGGTCAGTGGACTCCCATTTGGATCAATACTGGGATTCAGGTTGATAAGGCTTCGAGGATTTGAAAAGCTCAAAGGTACATTGCTTCATAAGGTCCATGTAATAGACAAATATTTGTATACTTAACTCACTTCTTCAATTTATTGCCAACATACTCTGTGATGCGTCAACAAGTGGCCCAGCATTCAATTCTAATAGTTATTGTACTTATTATGCTTCTCCAATGATTATTTATCCCCCAAAATCTTATTTACTCCTGGCGATAATATAAATTATGGCTTCTAGAGTCTCCCACATTCAAAACAACAAACCCATCGATATATTTGGTATATCCTCAAGCCTCTCCCCTATGGTTTCACTTTTATAGGTTATCGTCTTTTTCCTGATCCTTGTTAGTCCCAAGGGACTTGCTTATCAAATTATCGGATGCTCCACAATGCATAATCTTTCCACATAAGTTATTTTGCTTAATCTTATAAGTATTGTTGAGTCCCTCAGTACCCATGACCTGACTCGGCATAATAAGAGGAATTTTGATGTAGTCTTCTCAGAACCTCTTAATACTTATTTAACTCAATTTTCAACCCAAGCTTCTGTACATAATTAAACTTGTTCATCAGATTTTGACATTTTCTTACAATACGCATAGAAATGTCTGAAAATATTTCCAAATGTTGCTGCTTGCTGGTCTGCATTATGAAAAAATCATGATGTCCACTAAAATTTTTATTGGGGACATGAAGCATGATTCCCATAGTAAGGTTCCTAAATCCTCAAAATTGCATAATTCCAGAGCCTATTGAAGGCAAACTCCTCGAGCTACCACTAAACCAATCACGAATTTTTGATGCGCTAATTGATACCAATTTTCTCCCAAAGTAATCCTTGTTTCGGGTTTATTGATAGCTCAATAACCATATATTTGCAATCTTTTCCTCACATCATCATTCACTAAAATCACTTTTTAACTTATGTAGATCAGCATAAGTACCTTGATATTCCTTACCAATGTCAAAAATCACACAATCTCATTTACAACAATCAAAATCCATCATTACGTCCTAAACGTGCGTAATCATGAACAACGTCAAACATTACTTGCTTTCAAGAGTCTTCTGAGATATGCCACCTGTAATCGCCAGGTACCTGTAAATTTTGATTAATAGGTGTAGTCATCATCGACCCAACCACATTATAGAATTTGGAGTCTCTACGAGAGTCCTCCCCCACACATTTCCGATGTTTCCTATGTTTATCTCACCTAAGTTGAGGCTTACTTGTTTATATGCTCTGGATCAACAACCCTGATTTCAAAATGCCCCCTATCATTCCGAATATAAATATCCGCCATATCTTTCTGCCTTTGTTACTGCTAACCATGCTCCTAAGGTATAATGACTTGTCTGCACCTAGCAGTCGGTAGCCTACATAGGTTCATATACTCCACATACACCTTAACAATAACACCTTCTTTGTGTGACATCTTAGCTTGACCCATACAATCAATATAAGATCAATTTACATCACATAAGCTATTGAATTGCCCAACAAGACTCCTTATGATTATTGTGAAGCATTTATGACACTGTGATAGGCCCTCTGCATTCCCATTTCTGCAACTTTACTATGGATATTTCCTAATAAACCAACTCATGAATATTACTACAAGGTACATTCCTCCCGTTTCACATGTATAATATAATTCCATACTGTATTAAATCATATAAGCGTTTGCAGACTCTTCCTTCTTGCAATAGTTGAAACCTCACGATACCCAAATTATGTATTCATCGCATCATCATAACACCGATTCTCTAGGTTGAAAGTCTCCTGATGACTCAAACAAACAACTCAAGATTCCACAAGATTTGCTATGAGATTAGTATACTTTTCTGGAATACACACGTCACCAAGAAGTTGACTAAATGCATCCTCGCTCTAGTTTCCTAGCGATGGAACCCCTAACGAGTTATTTACCTATACCATTGATCTTATTATCAAAAGATTCAGGCTAGGTAAATGTTTCCTAAAACATCCCCATGATGAATTCCTGGTTGCACATTCTTCTCACTGATCCAGCCTACCTCATAGGTATCCTCCTAGCTCACAGTGATGCTAAACCTGGCTCTGATACCACAACTGTAACGCCCCCAATTGCTAATGTCTGATTACTCAAGCTTAATTACTTATTTATTGTTAATTTGCAGCGGAAGACTTTTAATCTGATTGGAGGCATTACCGCCATTCCGGGATGGAACAAGGCTATCTAATTTGCTAAACCTTTGGAATCACCCAAAATACATATATGCCTCTTCATATTATTTGTCCCCCATGTGATAACTTGATATACCAATGCTAAGCATCATTATCTTTAGATTTCAAAAGAATAGCCACACTTGATCTTCAAGTTACTAACCTATCATCACTGTGAGTGCTGACTAGCTAGCGATCAGTAAATGTCCCTTGTTGCTGCTTTCTGATTTCTCAGGAGGCTGACTATTCATTCCTTCACATACCTAAAACAGAAAACATAAAAATAGTCGAATGGTGAGCCGAAGCCCAATACGTACATCCCCATGCAGTAAAGTAAATTTTATGTGAAATTAGTTGGGCCGGCCGCATTTCAAAATATTTTGTTTTGCAAACAGGAGAGAGAATGTATAAGTAAAATTTATTTGCTGATTCTTATCTGAAAGTGGACCCCTTGGTCGATGTACATCTTGAAATGATCATACTTTAGGTGCTCACCCCCCAGGCCGATCGAGAAGCCTGAGTTGATGCCGTGCGCGAGTATATTAGTCGGCACAAGCCTTGATAATTGATGGGCATAAGCCCTGATGAAAATTGGCGAGGCCACTTGTTTATTTGACAAAACATTGAGAAAATGGTTCATTAAATGAATCTTGTATTAATTTTTCATTGCTGAGAACACTGTGAGTTTTTGCAGAACATAGGCAATGTACGTACCTGGTCTTTGAGATTCTCTCTCCTTTGGAAAAAATGTGCGTTGGCAGCTTGAAGCGACAGAGGTGGCCTAATTCCTGGTTTACATTGCTATTCTGTTTCGATTAGTGCAAGATTACAAAATTTGATTGAATTTTTCTTGGCTTAATAAATCATTTAAATTCCTTGAGCTCTGTGCTAAAGGCCATGTTTATCCGAATTATTATTGTCATTTTTAATACCATTACTGGCTTCATTGTCGGCTTAATGTTATGCAGTACCACGTCATGGTAAGAAAATAACATAACGACAGTCACTACTCTGGTCGTAACTCTAGAATGTTCTGTAATAGCCTCAGTCAAGACATGAGCTCTTTCCCAAAACGTAACGTAATGAACTCATCTAATCACATTTCATCAAATATAACATCCTAATCAAATTCCATAAATCAGAAAATACACACTTAGAATTCATAACTCACAAAGTGTACCTCCAAAATTCATGAAATTTTACAAATCTCCAAATAATTTGGTTTTATGCATATTCTACAGTAAAATTGTTGCAATGTTGTCCAACCCAATAGCTCATAATAGCCAAAACATTAATCGAATTTTAGCATGAATTCACCGGACAGATTCAATCTCAAATTCATAACTTCGAAACCGTTATGGACAAATTCATAACATAATTATCAAGTTACGATACCCCAATCAACCAAACATCATAACTAAACATGAAATTATACAATTGGTTTCTACCAATTAACTTTAGTGTTCTTAATCATAAAACATCAATATTCAAATTTTTAGATCAAGGAACTAAGAATTACTCACCTTGAATTTGTTTCAAAACCAAGATCTTAATATTTTCCTCTTCCTCCTTCTCCTTCTTCTCCTTTCTTTCTCTCTCCTCTCTCCTCTCTTTCTCTTTCTCTCTCCTCTCTATCTTAATCTTTTCCTCTTCCTCCTTCTCCTTCTTCTCCTTTCTTTCTCTCTCCTCTCTCTTCTTTCTCTCTCCTCTCTTTCTCCTTCTCTCTCCTCTCTCTTCTTTCTCTTCGTGCGTGAAGAGTGTGTGTGTGTGAGACAAATGACCCCCCCACATATATATATATAGCCTAACATTCAAAAAAAATCTTAGATTTTTTTTTTGGGGGCCGGTCAAATTGACTTTGACTTTGACCTTTTTTTTTTTGGATGTAAAATTTTGAGAGACATTTTTATGTTAATAGACGTTCAACTATTCCGTTGGAATTTTAATGAGTTATTTCAGGAGTAACCAAAATTCATTTCGAGGTCATCCTGCCGATTCAACATGCAATGGTACAAATATATATATATAAAGAAAATGTTGAATTGAAATGAAAAAAAATGCTGGATTAAAATGCGGGGCCCAACGTGATTAATTCGTAATTAAGATGATTCAATGTAATTAGTATGAATATTACGGTCAGACCGTTACATCAAGGAACAGCTATAATTGAGCTTTTTGCAAATCAAGGTAAACGAATTCTATTTTACAATTGTTCATACTTTTTCCCCAAAAATCAAAAGTACATTTGGTCTGCTTTTAGGTTTTATGTCTTCAAAATTGGCTTTTGTTAATTACATTGAACTATTATTAGTTGTTCATTGAGTAACTAGTTTATCATTGTGTGTTAAAAGTTTATTTATGAAATTGTTTAAAGCTTCCTTGGATTTGTGCATAGTACACTAAAGCATCAGCAGAAGTACACTAATATACCTACTAATACACACTAAAACATAGTGGACTCCCTATCATTGCATTTTATTGTGTCATTGTGTGCACAAATTTTAGTTGTCTTGTGTGTTTATTTTTTGAATTTTTTTAGTGGCTTTTACCAGTGCACAAACAACATCCTAATCTCATAGTTGCAATCTCTTCAAGTGAAAGTAAAGTAGTTAGAGAATCAGAGGAGTCACAGTTGCTAGGGCATAAGGTAAAGTCATAGCAAGAGGCCATTAAGCTTTATACTGAATATGTTTTTAGGATTGGTTTTGGTGTTTGTACTTGGCAATGTCAAGTACAAAGGCATGATGTCTGCTATTAGAGAGAGCAAAATGTACTGCTCCAAATAAGCACTAAAGAAAATCCCATAAAAGTATGACTTATCATACCCAAAGCAGAACAGTCGAAGTAATTACAATGCAAAAGTTCTTTTCCGTTTTGATAAGAATGATGCTTGTGTTTGTACTACTCATATAATGGAGCACAATCACAGTTTTTGATCAAATGATAAAATCCACTTGCATCTAGACCTGGTAAATAGGCCATTCGGTTCGGGTATGAGTCGAGTCAAGTTCGAGTTGGGTTATGTTCAGATTAAATGACATTTCAGGTAGTTTCGGTTTGGTTCGGGTATGGTTCAATTCGGGTCAAGTTCGGGTTAACCAATTTTTGGTCAAATACGCTCGTCATGCTAAAACAAGCAACTTTATGAAAAATTTCAAGTCGGGTATGATTCAGTTTAGGTCAATTCGGATTTCAGGTCCACTTTCGAGTGAGCATATTTCGGGTGTCGGGTCGGGTATAGGTCCGGGTCATTCGGTTCGGGTTTCGAGTCTCGGGTCATGTTAGACCTGCATTTTTATCGTACTTGCTTATCAAATATTATTGGAAAATTTTATTTTAACATCCTCCAACCTACAACTGCCATATCGCCCAAGTTATTGATCTATTCAACTTTAGATTCCAAAAATAGATTGCCTAAAGTTGTGTAACAAGTCAAGCCTTCAATTCCTTGAAGTTTTAACAAAAACAATTCCCAAATACGTTCAGATTATTGAACCTTGGTAATAGTTCTGTAATTTACTAAATCGACCATAAATATATTCGGGGGTCGGTAAGCTGACCCATCTCCTCCTTCGCTTCTCCGCCACGCACGCCGGAGCCGGCCCCGGCCTTGAGCTCAATCGACCCACCCTAGCTGCCGGACGTCACACCACGGCGTCACTCGCCGAAAATCAGCCACGGTTGGGCTGATTTCGAACAGAACAGAGCCAATGCCCGGTTCAATCCGGTGCATACAACGTGATTTCGAAGTCCTCCCTCATCTATAAATTGCATTCTTGACCTAGATTCTTCCTAATTGTGTTTGATTTCTCAGAAAAATTGAGTTAGGGTTTTTGGTTTAGTGGTGTTCGAACCTCACGCGAAGGCAGCCGATTTTCCGGTTGTGTGGAGTTCGAAATTTAGCTTCAATCTAGCCAATTTGCACGCATATAGCTGGGATTCGAGGTGGGTAAACTCTTAATCCCCCTTTATTTTATGGATTTTGAATTATGGTGATATGAGTTAGTTTACCCGTTGGTAGAATTGAATTATTGTCGTTTGATTCGATTACATGTGTGGGTAATTTGGATTTTCAGTCTTTAATTTTGTGTTATAAGGGATTACGTATAATGTTCATGAAATAAAGTTTAAGCAATTAAATCGTATGTGAAACTTAGTATGTATTAGCAATTCGTAAGCGTATATGCGAACCGGGTAACCCATGAATGTGATGCATGAATTCCTGAGCGATCAACGCTGCTAGTTAGACCTTAATATGGTTAAACGATTACTCACATGAGTGCTGATTTGGGACTATCGCATGTTGAGTTGATGCGTAGCTTACTAATCGATCAGTTTGGAGAATTGAGAAACAAGCAAACTACGACATAAAGTTACTGTTAGTTCAGTTTTTGTATGCCTAAATTTTGTTCTGAAAGGGGGTGCAGGTGAATGTTATGTCCATAGGACGCTAACTGGGTGATTGAGGTAATTGTGGAGTAAACTGAATTATGTTTAAAGGTTATTGCTAGATTAGTTTGGATATGTTTATATTTTGTTTGTGGTAATTACATAGAAATGCTACGCCTGTGAATGTTGGTTTGTGAACTAAACGATGGAATTATTGTGATACTGAGCCGAGGTTGGTAGTAGGATGGTTTTGAGGTGGAACTATTGAGCGATTTGAGGATCTTATGGTCGGAGTTATGTGAGGAGGGAGCCCGCATTTGATATTAACTGCAATTGTTAAAGATCGTTTGAGATACAAGAGGGTGGTTTAAAGGTAAAAGAAGTCTTTATTGTTATGGTGTACATTCAAGCCTAGTTTTAAGAAGTTTGCAAATACTAACTATTTCATTCGAACAAACTTGGGTTACCTAGTCTAGGGTTAATGCGTTTGAAAACCCACTACTTCATAAGTTGGCCTCAAGATAGATTTTTGAGCCTTTATGAAGTTTCAAGTCAAGAGCTAATAAAACCGTTACGTTTCAAGGAGCATTTAGGTAAGAATTTATGAAGAGATGTTTGCCTCGTAAAAGAGCCTTTTAGTTAAAAACAAAGTCGTTTACGATTTAGTAAACGTGTTAAATTTATAAGAAACCTTAAGTTTAAAGTGAAGTCGTTTTACAAGTTACTGAACATATTACGTTTATACGAAACTTTTAAGTCAAAAGTGAAGTCGTTTTACAAATTAGCAAATGTTTTACGTCTATAAGAAGTTTCTTAAGTTAAAAACAAAGTCATTTTACGAGTTAGTAGCCGTATTACGTTTATATGAGACTTTTAAGTTAGAAACGAAATCGTTTTACGACTTAACAAGCTTATTACGTTTTTAAGAAGCTTTAAAGTTTCAAAGGAAGTTGTTTTATGTGTTAATAGACTCATAACATTTATGGGAAGCTTTTAAGCTTCAAACTTAGTTGAATTAAGCATTAACTAAACACGTTGCGTTTCTAACGAGTTTCGATTTACGATTTAGCAAACATATTACATTTAGAAGAAGCTTTTAGCTAAAAAGTGAAGTCATTTTATGAGTTAGCAGTCGTTTTACATTTACACGAAGCATTTAAGTTAGAAACTACGTCGTTTTACGATTTAGTAAACAATTTACGTTATAAGAAGTCTTTAAGTTATTTATGAAGCCGATTTACGTGCTAACAGATCTTATTTTGTTTCTAAGAAGCTTGTAAGTTTAAAACGAAGATGTTTTACAAACTAACAAATGCATTACGTTATTCAGAAGCTTTTAAGTTGAAAACAAAATCGTTTTACGATTTAGCAAACTAATTACGTTTATACGAAGCTTTTAAGTTAGAAACGAAGTCGTTTTTCAAATTCGTAAACGTATTTTACAAAGTTAGTTTACACGTTAGCAAATTTATTTCGATTATGAAAAGCTTTTAAACTATTCACGAAATCGATTTATGAGTTAGTAAACTGGGCTTGTATCACGTTCATCCTTTTGCATTTGAAAGATTATAATGAGCGTAAAAAGGGCAACTGAAGGTGATTATTTACGAATCCTAGCTTTCAAGTGCATGCTAGTAACTATCAAGTTTTGAATCGTGAGTTAGTGTATTCACCATGTTTTTAAGAGGCCTTTCTTGTTGTTTCCCTAAAGCTAAAGTTGTAAGAAAATTATGTTTTCATGTTTTAAGTTCATAAAACCTATATATGAATAAGTATAAGCATGTTTGTCTACTAAGTATGTATGTGTATGAATGTTGTAAATTCCTAAGATATATATATGAATACATATAAGTATGTATGTGTACGAATGGTTATGTTTATGTCTATGCGTACGTGGAGGAGCTACTCTAGAAACTTTAAGCTTAAGTCTGAGACCCAAGGATGGTGGCTTAGTTCCCGCCTGGTATCACATATGTTACGTTATGATAGATTCAGGGATGGTGGTTTGATTCCCGTCTGAAGTCTAAGTATAAAAATTATGTCTCATCGCAGTATGATGTCTGTCCGGATAGGCGTATATTGCCGCTCGAGTTTGGCCGACTCGGGATGGCAGTAACAAAGTACCTCTATGAGTCTAGTCTCCTCATTTACGTGAATAAGTTACTATGTATGATTTTCGGTAAGTAAAACTTATGTGTAAAACCCCTTTTGTGCTATGTTTTTGGGTTTATGTAACTTTATTATGTTAAGTCAATGCATTACTGTTTCTTCTAAAGTTAAGCCTTTTGGTATGACTATTCCTTCACTCGGTTTATGGTTCAAATGTGATGTATTATGTGAAAGCTCTTTAACTAAAATGAATTACAAAAGGCTTGCGTAAGTTAATATGTATTTTAAGTATGTTTTTGGAGAGAGGGTTTACTCACTGAGCGGTGGTTGCTCATTCCCATTACTTTTCCTCTTTTTCCCAGATCCACATGTATGTGATTGACGCGTGGAGTGCAACAAGGGTAGATTTGCTTGGTTTGATTATGACGTGACTATGTAATATTGATTATGTTTGTAAGGTTATGTAATAATTTATCTTTTGTAAGGTTTATGAAAATTAGAAAGGCTCTGTATACTCCGGGCGTGTGGCCTGTAGAGTTGTGGACTCCGGCTGTAGCCGTTGAGTTTTTGGTATTCTTTTATACTTTTATGCATTTCAGGGATCTTTATGTAAGGCTTTAAGCCTGGGAAACAGCCAGTTTTTAGGGAAAACTCTGCCCATTTTGTCCTAAAATTATCAAAACCCAATTATGTTATAGTGGATTAAGTTTTAAATATTAAGTCTTAATAGGTTATGTTCCAAATAGGTTTAAGCAAGTTGCCTTAACAGTCTCTCCCCAGAGAAAGACTGTGGCGTGTAACACGACCCGCATGAGGTCGGGAGTGTTACATTTGGTGGTATGAGAGCTATAGGGTTTTATAAATTGATAAAAGAAAATGAGATTTGACTCGCCGATATGTTTTTATGTGCTAAGAGTTATATGTTATGTGCTACGTGTTATGTGCTATGCGATGTATATTGTATATTAAGTGTTAAGTGTTAAGTGCTAAATTGTTGTAAGCTTACTAGGAGGGGGCTGATGGAGATTCGTTTATAAGTAATACATGTTTATGACTCACACAAGTGACCTGGAGTCTTATTACGAGTGTAGGAGTTAAGATAGTATACGATATATCAGAAGAGAGGCAAAATCCTCCTCCACCTTCGCCTCCAAATGATGGGATGGAGATGCTAATTAAATTTCTGAAGCTTAAGCCACCTACGTTTGACGGAACACCAGATCCAATTCAGTATGAGTACTGGAAGAGGAAGATTGAAGGATTGTTTGAAGTAATGGAATGTCCTGCCAATTATAAGGTGAGGTTCGCAGCTCACTTATTTGAGAAAGATGCTAGCTTTTGGTGGGATACGATTAAGCCAAAAGAAGGCGAACAACCACTAACTTGGGTGCAGTTCAAGGGTTTATTAGATGAAAAATACTATCCTAAGGAGGTAAAATGGGCTAAGGAGCAGGAGTTTTTGAACTTAAAGCAGGGAAAAATGCCAGTTATTGAGTATATGTCTAAGTTTAATGAATTGAGTAGGTTTGCTCCTCACCAAGTGGCGAATGAGGAAATGAAAATGGAACGATTTGAGAGAGGCCTCAAAGCTAAGTTAAAAACAAACATGGTTGCACTAACCTTTCCAAATCTCCAAACGATGTACCAAAAAGCCATCAAAGTGGAGCGTGTTATAGAGGAGTCTGAGGCATCTGAGTTAGCTATACAATAGAAAAGGAAGCGTGAGGTCGAGAGCTCACAAGGAGGAGTACGTGGGAATGGGAGGAAGCCTAACTCCAATCATCAATCTCAGAAGGACCGCATTCCATATGAGCCAAGGCCTCGATGCGATACATGTGGCAAGCTACACAATGGGCCATGTGCAAGATTAACTGGGGCGTGCTTTGGGTGTGGAGAAATTGGACATTACCAAAACTAATGTCCAAAGAAAGTACAGGAAAACATGCAAGCTAATCAAAGTACTCAGTCAGAAAAGAGGCAAGGCGGCAACAATCTCCAAGCAAGAAAATGACTCCTCCAATCTCACCGCTCCATGATGTGTATGAAAGTCGGTAAGAAATCTTTCTTTAAGTACTTCCTTTTTATATAAGTATATATGGAATCATTTCGCATCATGTGACCAAAGCGTATAAGTTTCGAGGACGAAACTTTTTATAAGTGGGGGAGAAATGTGAGACCCGCATTTTTGTCGTACTTGCTTGCTTATCAAATATTATACCTGTTGGGTTGGAAAATTTTATTTTAATATCCGCCAACCTACAACTGCCATATCGCCTAAGTTATTGATCTATTCAACTTTAGATCCCAAAAATAGATTGCCTAAAGCTGTGTAACAAGTCAAGCCTTCGATTCCTTGAAGTTTTAACAAAAACAATTCCCAAATATGTTCAGATTATTGAACCTTGGTAATAGTTCTATAATTTACTAAATCGATCATAAATATAGTCGGCGATGGGTAAGCTGACCCGCGATTATATTTAGGACTTCGATTTAGGATTAAAGGCTCGGGAACTCGGGGAATAATCAGTAGGCTACAGTCGTGTGGGGTTAGTAGGCTAGAATTAAACCCAAACAAAAAAGGAAAAGGGGGGCTTCACACGTGAAACCCCGACCCCCCCTCTCTCTCCTCTTTCTTCTTCTTCTTCTTCCCATTCTTTGCACTGCTCTCCCCTATTCCTCATCTCCTCCTTCGCTTCTCTGCCACGCACGCCGGAGCCGGCCGCCGGCCTGGAGCCCAATTGACCCACCCTAGCTACCGGACGTCACACCACGGCGTCACTGGCCGAAAATCAGCCACGGTTGGGCTGATTTCGACCGGAGCAGAGCCAACGCCCGGTTCAATCCGGTGCATGCAGGGTGATTTCGAACTCCTCCTTCATCTATAAATTGCATTCTTGACCTAGATTCTTCCTAATTATGTTTGATTTCTCAGAAAAATTGAGTTAGGGTTTTTGGTTTGGTGGCGTTTGAACCTTAAACGAAGGCAGCCCATTTTCTGGGTGTGTGGAGTTCGAAATTTAGCTTCAATCTAGCCAATTTGCACGCATATAGCTTGGATTCGAGGTGGGTAAACTCTTAATCCCCCTCTATTTTATGGATTTTGAATTATGGTGATATGAGTTGGTTTACCCGTTGGTAGAATTGAATTATTGTCGTTTGATTCGATTATATGTGTGGGTAATTTGGATTTTCAGTCTTAATTTTGAGTTATAAGAGACTACGTATAATGTTTATGAAATTAAGTTTAAGCAATTAAATCGCTTGTGAAACTGAGTATGTAGTAGCAATTCGTAAGCGTATATGTGAACCGGGTAACACACGAATGTGATGCATGAATTCCTGAGCGATCAACGCTGCTAGTTAGACCTTAATATGGTTAAATGATTACTCATATGAGTGCTGATTTGGCACTACCGTATGTTGAGTTGATGCATAGCTTACTAATCGATCAGTTTGGAGAATTGAGAAACGAGCAAATTACGATATAAAGTACTGTTAGTTCAGTTTTAGTATGCCTAAATTTTGTTCTGAAAGGCGGTGCAGGTGAATGTTATGTCCATAGGATGCTAACTGGGTGATTGAGCTAATTGTGTAGTAAACTGAATTATGTTTAAAGGTTATTGCTAGATCAGTTTGGATATGTTTATATTTTGTTTGTGGCAATTACATAGAAATGCTACACCTGTGAATGTTGGTTTGTGAACTAAATGATGGAATTATTGTGATACTGAGCCGAGTTTGGTAGTAGGATGGTTTTGAGGTGGAACTATTGAGCGATTTGAGGATCTTGTGGCCGGTTTTGTGTGAGGAGGGAGCCCCGTTTGATATTAACTGCAATCGTTAAAGATCGTTTCAGATACAAGAGGGTGGTTTAAAGGTAAAAGAAGTCTTTATTGTTATGGTGTACATTCAATCCTAGTTTTAAGAAGTTTGCAAATACTAACTATTTTATTCGAACAAACTTGGGTTACCTAGTCTAGGGTTAATGCGTTTGAAAACCCACTACTTCATAAGTTGGCCTCAAGATAGATTTTTGAGTCCTTATGAAGTTTCAAGTCAAGAGCTGGTAAAACCGTTACGTTTCAAGGAGCATTTACGCAAGAATTTATGAAGAGATGTTTGCCTCGTAAAAGAGCCTTTTAGTTAAAAACAAAGTCGTTTACGATTTAGGAAACGTGTTACGTTTATAAAAAACTTTAAGTTTAAAGTAAAGTCGTTTTACAAGTTAATGAACGTATTACATTTATACGAAACTTTTCAGTCAAAAATGAAGTCGTTTTACAAATTAGCAAACGTTTTTCGTCTATAAGAAGTTTCTTAAGTTAAAAACGAAGTCATTTTACGAGTTAATAGCCGTATTACGTTTATATGAGACTTTTAAGTTAGAAACAAAATCGTTTTACGACTTAACAAGCTTATTACGTTTTTAAGAAGCTTTGAAGCTTCAAAGGAAGTCGTTTTATTTGTTAATAGACTCATAACGTTTATGAGAAGCTCTTAAGCTTCGAACTTAGTTGAATTAAGCATTAACTAAACACGTTATGTTTCTAATGAGTTTCGATTTACGATTTAGCAGACATATTATATTTAAAAGAAGCTTTTAGCTAAAAAAGTGAAGTCGTTTTATGAGTTAGCAGTCGTTTTACATTTACACGAAGCATTTAAGTTAGAAACTATGTCGTTTTACGATTTAGTAAACAATTTACATTATAAGAAGCCTTTAAGTTATTTATGAAGCCGATTTACGTGCTAACAAATCTTATTTTGTTTCTAAGAAGCTTGTAAGTTTAAAACGAAGACGTTTTACAAACTAACAAATGTATTACGTTATTAAGAAGCTTTTAAGTTGAAAACGAAATCGTTTTATAATTTAGCAAACTAATTACGTTTATACGAACCTTTAAGTTAGAAACGAAGTCGTTTTTCGAATTTGTAAACGTAGTTTACAAAGTTAGTTTACACGTTAGCAAATTTATTTCGATTATGAAAAGCTTTTAAACTATTCACGAAATCGATTTATGAGTTAGTAAACTTGGCTTGTATCATGTTCATCCTTTTGCGTTTGAAAGATTATAATGAGTGTGAAAAGGGCAACTGAAGTTGATTATTTACGAATCCTAGCTTTCAAGTGCACGCTAGTAACTACCAAGTTTTGAATCGTGAGTTAGTATACTCACCATGTTTTTAAGAGGCCTTTCTTGTTGTTTGCCTAAAGCTAAAGTTGTAAGAAAATTATGTTTTCATGTTTAAAGTTCATAAAACCTATATATGAATAAGTATAAGCATGTTTGTCTACTATGTATGTGTATGAATGGTATGAGTTCCTAAGATATATATATGAATAAGTATAAGTATGTATGTGTACGAATGGTTATGTTTATGTCTATGTGTACGTGGAGGAGCTACTCTAGAAACTTTAAGCTTAAGTCTAAGACCCAGGGATGGTGGCTTAGTTCCCGCCTGGTATCACATATGTTACGTATGATAGATTCAGGGATGGTGGTTTGATTCCCGCCTGAAGTCTAAGTATGAAAATTATGTCTCAGCGCAGTATGATGTCTGTCCGGATAGGCGTATATTGCCGCTCGAGTTTGGCCGACTCGGGATGGCAGTAACAAAGTACCTCTATGAGTCTAGTCTCCTCATTTACGTGAATAAGTTACTATGTATGATTTTCGGTAAGTAAAACTTATGTGTAAAACCCCTTTTGTGCTATGTTTTTGGGTTTATGTAACTTTATTATGTTAAGTCAATGCATTACTGTTTCTTCTAAAGTTAAGCCTTTTGGTATGACTATTCCTTCACTCGGTTTATGGTTCAAATGTGATGTATTATGTGAAAGCTCTTTAACTAAAATGAATTACAAAAGGCTTGCGTAAGTTAATATGTATTTTAAGTATGTTTTTGGAGAGAGGGTTTACTCACTGAGCGGTGGTTGCTCATTCCCATTACTTTTCCTCTTTTTCCCAGATCCACATGTATGTGATTGACGCGTGGAGTGCAACAAGGGTAGATTTGCTTGGTTTGATTATGACGTGACTATGTAATATTGATTATGTTTGTAAGGTTATGTAATAATTTATCTTTTGTAAGGTTTATGAAAATTAGAAAGGCTCTGTATACTCCGGGCGTGTGGCCTGTAGAGTTGTGGACTCCGGCGTGTAGCCGTTGAGTTTTTGGTATTCTTTTATACTTTTATGCATTTCAGGGATCTTTATGTAAGGCTTTAAGCCTGGGAAACAGCCAGTTTTTAGGGAAAACTCTGCCCATTTTGTCCTAAAATTATCAAAACCCAATTATGTTATAGTGGATTAAGTTTTAAATATTAAGTCTTAATAGGTTATGTTCCAAATAGGTTTAAGCAAGTTGCCTTAACAGTCTCTCCCCAGAGAAAGACTGTGGCGTGTAACACGACCCGCATGAGGTCGGGAGTGTTACATTTGGTGGTATGAGAGCTATAGGGTTTTATAAATTGATAAAAGAAAATGAGATTTGACTCGCCGATATGTTTTTATGTGCTAAGAGTTATATGTTATGTGCTACGTGTTATGTGCTATGCGATGTATATTGTATATTAAGTGTTAAGTGTTAAGTGCTAAATTGTTGTAAGCTTACTAGGAGGGGGCTGATGGAGATTCGTTTATAAGTAATACATGTTTATGACTCACACAAGTGACCTGGAGTCTTATTACGAGTGTAGGAGTTAAGATAGTATACGATATGTCGGAAGAGAGGCAAAATCCTCTTCCACCTCCGCCTCCAAATGATGGGATGGAGATGCTAATTAAATTTCTAAAGCTTAAGCCACCTACGTTTGACGGAACACCAGACCCAATTCAGTATGAGTACTAGAAGACGAAGATTGAAGGATTGTTTGAAGTCATGGAGTGTCCTGCCAATTATAAGGTGAGGTTCGCAGCTCACTTATTTGAGAAAGATGCTAGCTTTTGGTGGGATACGATTAAGCCAAAAGAAGGCGAACAACCACTAACTTGGGTGCAGTTCAAGGGTTTATTAGATGAAAAATACTATCCTAAGGAGGTAAAATGGGCTAAGGAGCAGGAATTTTTGAACTTAAAGCAGGGAAAAATGCCAGTTATTAAGTATATGTCTAAGTTTAATGAATTGAGTAGGTTTGCTCCTCATCAAGTGGCAAATGAGGAAATGAAAATGGAATGATTTGAGAGAGGCCTCAAATCTAAGTTAAAAACAAACATGGCTGCACTAACCTTTCCAAATCTCCAAACGATGTACCAAAAAGCCATCAAAGTGGAGCGTGTTATAGAGGAGTCTGAGGCATCTGAGTTAGCTACGCAACAGAAAAGGAAGCGTGAGGTCGAGAGCTCACAAGGAGTACGTAGGAATGGGAGGAAGCCTAACTCCAATCATCAATCTCAGAAGAACCGCACTCCATATGGGCTAGGGCCTCGATGCGATACATGTGGCAAGCTTCACAATGGGCCCTCTGCAAGGTTAACTGGGGCGTGCTTTGGGTGTGGAGAAATTGGGCATTACCAAAACCAATGTCCAAAGAAAGTACAAGAAAACATGCAGGCTAATCAAAGGACTAAGTCAGCAAATAGGCAAGGCAGCAACAACCTCCAAGTAAGAAAATGACTCCACCAATCTCACAGCTTCATGACGTGAATGAAAATCGGTAAGAAATCTTTCTTTTAAGCACTCCCTTTTATATAAGTATATATGGATTTATTTTGCATCATGTGACCAAAGCGTATGAGTTTCGAGGACGAAACTTTTTATAAGTGGGGGAGAAATGTGAGACCCGCATTTTTGTCGTACTTGCTTGCTTATCAAATATTATACCTGTTGGGTTGGAAAATTTTATTTTAATATCCGCCAACCTACAACTGCCATATCGCCTAAGTTATTGATCTATTCAACTTTAGGTCCCAAAAATAGATTGCCTAAAGCTGTGTAACAAGTCAAGCCTTCGATTCCTTGAAGTTTTAACAAAAACAATTCCCAAATATGTTCAGATTATTGAACCTTGGTAATAGTTCTATAATTTACTAAATCGATCATAAATATAGTCGGCGATGGGTAAGCTGACCCGCGATTATATTTAGGACTTCGATTTAGGATTAAAGGCTCGGGAACTCGGGGAATAATCAGTAGGCTACAGTCGTGTGGGGTTAGTAGGCTAGAATTAAACCCAAACAAAAAAGGAAAAGGGGGGCTTCACACGTGAAACCCCGACCCCCCCTCTCTCTCCTCTTTCTTCTTCTTCTTCTTCCCATTCTTTGCACTGCTCTCCCCTATTCCTCATCTCCTCCTTCGCTTCTCTGCCACGCACGCCGGAGCCGGCCGCCGGCCTGGAGCCCAATTGACCCACCCTAGCTACCGGACGTCACACCACGGCGTCACTGGCCGAAAATCAGCCACGGTTGGGCTGATTTCGACCGGAGCAGAGCCAACGCCCGGTTCAATCCGGTGCATGCAGGGTGATTTCGAACTCCTCCTTCATCTATAAATTGCATTCTTGACCTAGATTCTTCCTAATTATGTTTGATTTCTCAGAAAAATTGAGTTAGGGTTTTTGGTTTGGTGGCGTTTGAACCTTAAACGAAGGCAGCCCATTTTCTGGGTGTGTGGAGTTCGAAATTTAGCTTCAATCTAGCCAATTTGCACGCATATAGCTTGGATTCGAGGTGGGTAAACTCTTAATCCCCCTCTATTTTATGGATTTTGAATTATGGTGATATGAGTTGGTTTACCCGTTGGTAGAATTGAATTATTGTCGTTTGATTCGATTATATGTGTGGGTAATTTGGATTTTCAGTCTTAATTTTGAGTTATAAGAGACTACGTATAATGTTTATGAAATTAAGTTTAAGCAATTAAATCGCTTGTGAAACTGAGTATGTAGTAGCAATTCGTAAGCGTATATGTGAACCGGGTAACACACGAATGTGATGCATGAATTCCTGAGCGATCAACGCTGCTAGTTAGACCTTAATATGGTTAAATGATTACTCATATGAGTGCTGATTTGGCACTACCGTATGTTGAGTTGATGCATAGCTTACTAATCGATCAGTTTGGAGAATTGAGAAACGAGCAAATTACGATATAAAGTACTGTTAGTTCAGTTTTAGTATGCCTAAATTTTGTTCTGAAAGGCGGTGCAGGTGAATGTTATGTCCATAGGATGCTAACTGGGTGATTGAGCTAATTGTGTAGTAAACTGAATTATGTTTAAAGGTTATTGCTAGATCAGTTTGGATATGTTTATATTTTGTTTGTGGCAATTACATAGAAATGCTACACCTGTGAATGTTGGTTTGTGAACTAAATGATGGAATTATTGTGATACTGAGCCGAGTTTGGTAGTAGGATGGTTTTGAGGTGGAACTATTGAGCGATTTGAGGATCTTGTGGCCGGTTTTGTGTGAGGAGGGAGCCCCGTTTGATATTAACTGCAATCGTTAAAGATCGTTTCAGATACAAGAGGGTGGTTTAAAGGTAAAAGAAGTCTTTATTGTTATGGTGTACATTCAATCCTAGTTTTAAGAAGTTTGCAAATACTAACTATTTTATTCGAACAAACTTGGGTTACCTAGTCTAGGGTTAATGCGTTTGAAAACCCACTACTTCATAAGTTGGCCTCAAGATAGATTTTTGAGTCCTTATGAAGTTTCAAGTCAAGAGCTGGTAAAACCGTTACGTTTCAAGGAGCATTTACGCAAGAATTTATGAAGAGATGTTTGCCTCGTAAAAGAGCCTTTTAGTTAAAAACAAAGTCGTTTACGATTTAGGAAACGTGTTACGTTTATAAAAAACTTTAAGTTTAAAGTAAAGTCGTTTTACAAGTTAATGAACGTATTACATTTATACGAAACTTTTCAGTCAAAAATGAAGTCGTTTTACAAATTAGCAAACGTTTTTCGTCTATAAGAAGTTTCTTAAGTTAAAAACGAAGTCATTTTACGAGTTAATAGCCGTATTACGTTTATATGAGACTTTTAAGTTAGAAACAAAATCGTTTTACGACTTAACAAGCTTATTACGTTTTTAAGAAGCTTTGAAGTTTCAAAGGAAGTCGTTTTATTTGTTAATAGACTCATAACGTTTATGAGAAGCTCTTAAGCTTCGAACTTAGTTGAATTAAGCATTAACTAAACACGTTATGTTTCTAATGAGTTTCGATTTACGATTTAGCAGACATATTACATTTAAAAGAAGCTTTTAGCTAAAAAAGTGAAGTCGTTTTATGAGTTAGCAGTCGTTTTACATTTACACGAAGCATTTAAGTTAGAAACTATGTCGTTTTACGATTTAGTAAACAATTTAGGTTATAAGAAGTCTTTAAGTTATTTATGAAGCCGATTTACGTGCTAACAAATCTTATTTTGTTTCTAAGAAGCTTGTAAGTTTAAAATGAAGACGTTTTACAAACTAACAAACGTATTACGTTATTAAGAAGCTTTTAAGTTGAAAACGAAATCGTTTTATAATTTAGCAAACTAATTACGTTTATACGAACCTTTAAGTTAGAAACGAAGTCGTTTTTCGAATTTGTAAACGTAGTTTACAAAGTTAGTTTACACGTTAGCAAATTTATTTCGATTATGAAAAGCTTTTAAACTATTCACGAAATCGATTTATGAGTTAGTAAACTTGGCTTGTATCATGTTCGTCCTTTTGCATTTGAAAGATTATAATGAGTGTAAAAAGGGCAACTGAAGGTGATTATTTACGAATCCTAGCTTTCAAGTGCACGCTAGTAACTACCAAGTTTTGAATCGTGAGTTAGTATACTCACCATGTTTTTAAGAGGCCTTTCTTGTTGTTTGCCTAAAGCTAAAGTTGTAAGAAAATTATGTTTTCATGTTTTAAGTTCATAAAACCTATATATGAATAAGTATAAGCATGTTTGTCTACTAAGTATGTATGTGTATGGATGTTATAAGTTCCTAAGATATATATATATATATATATATATATATATATATATATATATATATATATATATATATATGAATAAGTATAAGCATGTTTGTTTACTAAGTATGTATGTGTATGAATGTTATAAGTTCCTAAGACATATATATGAATAAGTATAAGTATGTATGTGTACGAATGGTTATGTTTATGTCTATGTGTACGTGGAGGAGCTACTCTAGAAACTTTAAGCTTAAGTCTGAGACCCAGGGATGGTGGCTTAGTTCCCGCCTGGTATCACATATGTTATGTTATGATAGATTCAGGGATGGTAGTTTGATTCCCGCCTGAAGTCTAAGTATGAAAATTATGTCTCAGCGCAGTATGATGTCTGTCCGGATAGGCGTATGTTGCCGCTCGAGTTTGGCCGACTCGGGATGGCAGTAACAAAGTACCTTTAAGAGTCTAGTCTCCTCATTTACGTGAATAAGTTACTATGTATGATTTTCAGTAAGTGAAACTTATGTGTAAAACCCCTTTTATGCTATGTTTCCGGGTTTACGTAACTTTATTATGCTAAGTCAACGCATTACGGTTTCTTCTAAAGTTAAGCCTTTTGGTATGACTATTCCTTCACTCAGTTTATGGTTCGAATGTGATGTATTATGTGAAAGCTCTTCAACTAAAATGAATTACAAAAGGCTTGCGTAAGTTAATATGTATTTTAAGTATGTTTTTGAAGAGAGGGTTTAAGTGGTTGCTCATTCCCATTACTTTTCCCCTTTTTCCTAGATCCACAGGTATGTGATTGACGCGTGGAGTGCAAAAAGGATAGACTTACTTGGTTTGATTATGACGTGACTATGTAATATTAATTATGTTTGTAAGGTTATGTAATAATTTATCTTTTGTAAGGTTTATGAAAATTAGAAAGGCTCTGTATACTCCGAGCGTGTGGCCCGTAGAGTGGTGGACTCCGGCGTGTAGCCGTTGAGTTTTTGGTATTCTTTTATACTTTTATGCATTTCAGGGATCTTTATATAAGGCTTTAAGCCTGGGAAACGACCAGTTTTTAGGGGAAACTCTGCCCGTTTTGTCCCAAAAAATTGTCAAGACCCAATTATGTTATAGTGGATTAAGTTTTAAATATTAAGTCTCAGTAGGTTATGTTCCAAACAGGTTTAAGCAAGTTGCCTTAACAGTCTCTCCCCAGGGAAAGACTGTGGCGTGTAACACGACCCGCGTGAGGTCGGGGTTGTTATAGGTCAGTTTTGTCAAGTCTACTTGCATCGTTCTCATAGGAGGATGGAAAAACCTCATATTAAGTATTTCTAAAAAATAAGAAAGAGTCGTCTTAAAGCATCACAAATTTATTGTGTTTTGAAAAATAAAATGCCAGGCTCCCCTACTCTTAGGTTTACTCAAAGAGATGTTTACAATGATCAAGCTAAGGAGGATAGAAAGGCTTTGGAAGGTGGTGATGCAAAGCATTCGCTATATACCTTTGAAGATAGAGCTCAAAAAGAGAATGATTTTTTCTATCTTACTCAAGAAGATAGTGATGACCATTTGGTTAGCATTTTTTAGAGGGATTGCCAAATGAAAATTGATTATCTTTTGTTTGATCATTTATTGGTGTTTGATCATTTATTGGCGTTCGACAATGCATGTCAAACAAATAAATATGGAATGATTTGTGTCCCATTTGTTTGCATGAACCACCATGCAAACACTGTTATGGTCGGCTGTAGGTTTTGATTAATGAGAAAGTCGAAAGTTTCATTTGGTTATTTAGGACTTTCCTTAGATCAGAGGATGGTATAGCTCCTAAGACAATCATGATGGATCAAGCCTTCTCGATAGCCAATGCAATAGCAAAAGTGTTTCCAACTAGTCATCATAGGCTTTGTGGTTGGCACATTCAAGAGAATTCAAGGTGCCATACCAATCATTTAAGGATGTTTCTTGGTTCTGTCACCAAATTTGATCACATTCTATTTCGGTGTGACACAATACCAGAGTTTGAACAGTGCTAGTCATAGTAACAACACTTAACACAGTATCTTTATTCACTAAAACTTAAACTATTCCAAACTAATTTCCTAGTTTGTCCACTATCTTTATTTGCAGTTTACTATATATTTACAACTATGCTAATCATCCTTGGTTATGAAGGCTTCACCGCATTAAGGAAAAGTGCTGTTCTGTATTTTCAAAGGATCCCTTTTTTGCACGAGTTTTGCCCTCTTAAAGGAGTGAGATCCCGAATTCATCACTATCAAGGCGGTTGAGTAAACTTTCTCATTTATTTGACTTTTACAATATCTTCTTTGATGTTGTCATTGAATGGAGATCAAAAGAGAAAAAAACCAATGTATAGAACAAAGAAGGCTACCCTAATACGCATTTACCTCAAGTCAGCATTTTACAACAAGTTGTGAAGATCAAAACCATTAACATGTACAAAGTTTTTAAGGCTGAATATGTGAATGGACAAGAGTCCTCTTAAGACCATGTGAGTCTTGTCCAAAATGAGAGAACAATTGAGCATCTATACTTTGTATTTGAGAAATGAGATGGTGATGATTTTGAGTTTGGTGTTAGATTTGATACCAAGGACCATACCATCTCTTGCGATTGCAAAAAATATAGTCAAGCAAGGGATATCATGCTGCCATGCTCTATGAATTTAAATATTCATTGTGTAGAAGAGACACCTAAGAAGTAGATATTAAGGATGTGGACAAGAGTAGCAAGGCCTCAGGTATATATTCAAGTGTGTCGTGAAAACACAATATTTTACTTCCCTCATCAATATGGAGAGCGCAAATGCTCAAAATTTTGAGTGTCTGCTATTATCTTGTGAGGGAAATGTGAAAATAAGGGAGATTTATGAGGAAAAGTTCAAGAAAGTTAAATAAGATATGGAGTCAGATATTATCTCAGTGCATGTATCTGATATGGAAGAGGTAAGAAGGGACACTAGTGTTCTGATTCGAAACCCTTTTGACCAGAGGAAGAAAAGGTGGAAGAAACATGAGACCAAAAAGGAATTTGGAAAAGATTGTTACAAGAGCAAAGTCCAGGAAAGCAATGTCTACTTCAAAGAAAAAAGATATTGTTCAATCAGAGTAGGGAAGACAACATGTGTAAATTTAAGACATT
Organism: Carnegiea gigantea; assembly: GCA_029747015.1. Taxonomy (NCBI): domain Eukaryota; kingdom Viridiplantae; phylum Streptophyta; class Magnoliopsida; order Caryophyllales; family Cactaceae; genus Carnegiea; species Carnegiea gigantea. The sequence goes on along the minus strand of JAKOGI010001013.1, from coordinate 137,030 downwards.
AAATTTTTAAGTTTATTAGTTGCTTTTTATTTTGCGCACATGTAATTTATTTTTCTTTAAAAAATTACAATGTCATCAACCTTCATAGAGCTGTGGAATGTCAAGTTTGAGGGAAATATATCGAATCTTTATGCTGATTTTTAAAGAAAGAGCTGCACAAATTGCAAGCACAAGCAAGGCCACTACTATTATTAATTTGAATGTTCCTTATGATTTTCGAAGTATTTGAAATAGACAAATTATACATTTTTAAATAGGCAAAAAATATGTTTTGCATACATGGTTCTATTTTGCAATAGTCGTCTCGGACAACTAAGAATGTAATTGGAAATATTCTTTTTGACATATGAAAGTATTTTAGTTTTTATCTTTTAACATGTATATTAAACAACTTTAATGGGCCTAAGTGCTCTTGATTTAAATGAATGACTATGGATGATGTTCACTGCAAAATACACTAATATTGGGTGTATATAAAGGGCAATTTAGCATTAATCCATTATGGTAGAGTTTTGAAATTAAAAAAAAGTAAAGTTAAAGTTTGGTGTAAAATAGAATTTCATTTAGTGTTAGACAGAAGGACTAAAAAATAAAAAAAAAGTAAAGTTTATTGTAATGTTTGGAGTAAAATAGAATTTCATTTAGTGTTAGACTAGGGTGTAAGGTACTTAAACAAATGGCCTAGCAGCTAATGATTTTGAATGGCAAGAATTACTAATCATACAAAAGTACAAACTTCAGTGAAATTATTATTGGATGAAGACTTAGATGAATTTTATTAATGAAAACCCTTGTTAAGAGAAAACCCATCAAACCATAAATATGAATTAGGCAGCAACATCAGGCAAATATGGCCCTCCAAGCCCAAGTGTGATTTATGAATCCTCTCGAGTATCAAGTCATGAAACAAATTGTAATCTGTAGCCCACTTGAGAGGGAGGTTGGCCAATATTAAACATCACTACCAAGTAATCACAATTCTAGTCAGGCATTGATACTTTCAAAGCATTCATGGAGAAGTGGGAAGGTTATTTGGGATATCATATTGGATGCCACAAAGTCAAAAACAGGTGAGAATGAATCTCAACCTTAGTATCAATACAACCAGCCAATATATAAGTGTCATATACATGGAAGCAGATACTAGATAATAGTTCTGTCCAAAAAAGTACATCATGGAATCATATTGCAATAGCTATCAATCTATGTACTAGGACCCACAATAGCTGCATTTCCAACTTCATCAGCACAAAAGTCTTCAGCTTTCTTTAACAGTGCATGCCTTTCTTTGTTTTTCCGTCTTCATTAAGATGTCATAGCAATATTTGACTCATAGATTAAGTTTTTCTTTCTACAAAATAGAAATGAAAGCACAAAAAAGTGTTGAAAATATATCAAAACAAAATAAATGTTTTTCTTTAGAAGGAAGTCACATCTCTAGATTTGAATCTACATTTCCATTTCTTCTCTCCTTTCTCCAAAGGATGTCTTCATATGCCTCATCAAATAGATCCCACAATCTATAAAATTAGTATATGTCTTCCAAGTCATCTCTAATCGCTTTAGCTCAAATTCGCGGATAATTTCTGACTTAGGATGCTTCTGCTTGTCCAAGAATTTGAACACACGATATTGCTGTTAATGTAAGATGAGAATGTTTAGAATACTTATTTCAAAAGTTTTAATAAAAAATTTCCAGTTATAGATGATGAAAACCAATAACAGGATTTACCATTTCTTCAAGGGAAGGACCATAACTATGCTCATATGATCTCGCAGTGTTCAAGTTGTCAATGACATCATATGTTTCACCCCTTAGGTAAAGCAATATACAAAATAGTGTTTCTTATACCACATCGGACCCATAACCTATCAAAATAAAGAGTTCATATTGAAAAGAATGAAAGAGCATACTTACCTGCCAAATTTAGTATATGATAGGGCATTGTTTAGTGTCAAATACAACAATATTTACCACAACCTTCAACAAATATAATAGTATTCCTTTGGTGTATAATAGGTTTTTGTTTACTGTACCATAGTATAATGTTTAGTGTAGCATAGTATTAATGTGGGATCTGATTTGGCATGCACAAATAGGAAAGAGACTTACACTTACCAAGTTCACTTTTTGTACATCTATCCACTCGCATCTCCTCAACTCTACATCCAATTTTCTTAATTGACAAGTATCATTGACTGTTTGATTTTTTTTAAGGGAAGCTTATAGAACTACTTACAAGCTGCAAAAGCAAGTTCACATGTTAGTATCCCGAAATAAACACTTTATAAATTCATACCTATTCAATAATAATTAAAGTCAAGTATGCACATATGCATCCAATGGAATGAAAAACCGGGACACAGATGAGGGATTTTTTTAGATTTCTTCGTTGTTCCAGGTGGCACACCAGATACATATAATATTTGAACCAAGAAGGCATCCAGGCTCAAGAGATGCAAAACCAAATCTATTACCTCTGTACCCCCATGCATCAAACATTAGTTCACTAAAATTTAAGATAATTAAACAAAATCAAAATAGTCAGTACATAAATCAATTATAATAGAAAATCAGAGAAAGGCATACATGCCTATTCAATTTAGTGCATGACAGTGTATAATTTAGGGTATGTTCAGGTATTGTTCAGAGTCTCTTGCTTCATGTTTAGTGCGCGTATGTTATCTATTTCACAGAAAGAAAAAACTGAATCATAAACAGTGCATGCTACTAACTTTTTTGATATTCAATGTGGAAGGAATTCATACCTTCGACTTAAATTTTTTGAATGTGAAAACACATAATCAGCAAGTAAGGTCTCTTCCTTTGAATATCAGTTGACATACTAGTCATGTGTTCAACAAAAGGTGAACAAAAGCATAAAGACGATTACTTTGCTTTTCTATTAGGCCTCTTCTTGATTCGAGGTCTTTTTGGGACAGTACCACACTCAAGGCTGCCTTTCACATCCCGCTTCAGTGTATTGCATTCATTTTGTGCACCATCATAATCATCATTAGTAGCCTCTTTAGCATACTTTGCTTGATTGATTGATGTCGGATCAACCATTGGACAACAAGAATCAGCAACCAATGTTAAGTTAGGCATTACCGAATCTTTTTCTTTCATCTTCCTAAATGGTCCTCTTGTTTCCTTTTGTGTTTCTTTCCCCAACTCTGTCATCACCTCAATAACTTTGTTCCAATGTTCTTTATCTTGGCTAGATGGAGGAACTTGATCTTCTTTTGGCAAAGAATCATTGTGCTCTGTGGATCCTCATTGTCAGAGTCATGTAGGGAAGAATGTTGTGAGTTTGTTTCATAAAATCCTGAAAACATATTGATAGCCAACTCCTAAATTTATAAAATAACTTATTGTTTTGATACCTTTTCGACATGTACCTCACGTAACTCCAGAATTCTGTGCAAGAATGTATGCAGTTCTTTGATGTTGTAACCATCCCCTCAAAATCTTGCTACACACAATAATTGTAATTTCAGAGTTTAAATTAAAGGCCAGCACATTTTAAAAGTACTTTTTATAAAATATCATTCTAGCCTCTAATTCAGCCAAATATTGTTTGGCATGCTCAGATTGCTTGGTAGAACGAAGTTGCACTTCTTCTGACAATATCTGCATCTGTTGATGCACAGTGGTAGCCGAAACTATCAATAGTGGATCAATGCGACCCCTTCCCAAAATAATAGTCATGTACTCATCATGAATCCCTTTTTTTTTGTGGGTTTATCTTTCGTCCATCAAGTAATAGTAGGAAAACTTTTTTCAACCATTCTTTTGTCGCTAAAGACTACCCTGTCCAAGTAAAACATTTGATAAAACAAAGAAATTGAATAATAGTTAAAGATACCTAATGTAAAGAAAACAAACTAAACAAGTGTAGTGTCCAGTAGAATTGGAATGAATTTTTATGCCTCATGCATTTCATCATTCATTTCCTTGAGTCCAAGCCTACATTGGTACAATGCAAACTACACAACTAAAGCTATATACACTAAAGACACTTGTATAATACACTAAATGTTCTAATATACAATGAACATTGTTGAAATATATATTAATCTTTTGAGTGTTCTTTAAAGACTAAACATTGTTGTATGATACAGACGCATGCACACACACAAAAACATATATATAATGTTCTAATTCACCTACATCTTGTTACTGTCTAATGAAGTCTGGCATTTTGGAAAGCAAAGGTGTCCCTCCCTATAAATTTCAATCTGACCTCAAGTCCCGTGCAGCGAATCCAAAGTCTTCATCACTACACTCGTTTCTAAGTTCAACTACATTATATCCCCTAACTGGTAATGCAGGTCAAATGTACATCCATTGTAGTTATGAAAATCTCTTTCTTTTCAGGTAAGCATGATCGAACTACACATGGATCAAATTTGTCCAGCAACCATGTAGTAAATTTGTCATGTATTTTTGAAATGTCAAAATGCAAGAAACCTCTAAATCCCATATTTCTTATGACTTCCTTCTGAGCATCATTAAATATTTTATGTATGAAAATCTAGTAGGAGACATTCTTGTAGCTAAGTACTTTCCAAAAATCTTCTCATTTTACGCTCTTTTCTTCTGTCCTTTTTATTTTTTCTCCTTCGGATTTATTGGTTTAACGACTTTCTTTGCCTTTGCTTTTGCTAGTTCTGTTTCTTCTTCCTTTTTTGGCATCTATTTCCTTTTTTTCATCAGATTTGCCTTCACCTGCTTCCTCTCCTCATCACTCGCAATTAGGAGTCTTGGAGACCTCATAACACTTTTTTGCCCTTCACTGTTTGTGAGCACTTTGGTGCTATCTTCTTGATCTTTGCTGCCCTGACTGCCTTTCTCATAATTTGATTGGTCCTCTACATCCTCATGATATGGTTTCGGTCGTGATTCTTCCTCTACATTCTCAATCTGACTTTCAGTAGCTCCGAACCTTCGGGAGACTGTAATTGTTTTGTGACCTTTTGGTGATGTTCTTAGTGTTAGAGTTGTGTCAGAATGTTTTCGAGTAGAAACTTGTGTTAAACGATATCTCCTTTGGTTTGTGTCTCCTTTTCAAGATTAGAATGTTCATCTACGCAAATTGAAGTTTCTGTGTCACCTCATTTACCATGACTAGTTGGTGCTTCATTAGATGGTGTAGTAGTTTTGTGGCCTCTTGGTGACCTTCTTGGGCTTAAAGGTGCCTTCTTCCTCCCTTTGTATGCAATGTGCTTAAATCTTTTCTGCTTTTGTTGTGCTGTAGAAGATTCATCTCCCTTGCTCTCAAAACTGCATAAGGTTTATGTTAGATAAGTAAATATAATGGTCTTTGAATATGGTGACCTAATGGTTTAGGTTGTAACTTTACTCTTTTGAATATGGCAAGGTCTATACCTGAAAGGCTTTCTAAATTAGATCAACTACAATAGCTTCAACTATCTCATTAGGATCTATTTCATTTTCTTAAGCCTTTGACCTACGAACAATAATGTCACAGTAAGTAACGAAAAGCACAGTCTATATGTACAAAGAATAGCAATGTATTCTTTTATTATTACCAACAAATACATAAGTGTTGTACACTAAACTACAGTGTATTCAAAAACTCCAAATTATATTAAACAACACCATATTTATACCTAAACAACAGTAAATTAAGAATTGAAGAACACTAAACTTAACCATTGTACATTAAATGAAAACACCAAACTTTCCAGTGGATAACACTAAACCTTATACTAAGCAACACCAAATTACTTAAAGCTCAACACCAAACCTTATACTAAACAATAATAAATTACTTAAAGCTCAACACCAAATTAAATATCCTAAATTAACTAAAACAGTAAACTTTCTATTGGACAACTCTAAAACCTATACTAAACAACACCAAATTACTTAAAGCTAAAGTAAACCATTTAACTTGAAGTAAGTGCTACTCCTGTTTAAAACAATTGATCAATAGCCATTAATAGATGGCTAAACATGGTGATTCAGGTTAAGATAAATAAAACCACTTTACTATGATTTTTGCCAACCAAATACATCATATAATGTTTTGAACTAACACTGAATATTTTTCTAAAAAGCATTAAATGTTTTGAAAGGCTCCACTAAAGTATTATATTATGCTCAACTGACTTCAAGCTGCAATAATCACGCCTAGAACACTATCGCTATGTCCAACTAACACCAAAATTGGATACCAAGCCAGTAAATATACTGATAGATGATTAGGAACTACCACCTCCATGAGGCTATGCAATAAGATAACTTAAAACCTAAAACAACACATAATGAAAGAAGCAGCAAATATTATCATTGACAGTTGTTTAGGATTTGGAATGACCTTTGTTCATGCAAATCTTATTGAAATATCCTCAATTAATAGAAAACATAAAACTTTCTACTCGACAACATTAGACTTTATAGTAAACAACACCAAAATACTTAAGGCTCCATAGTAAGCCTGTAACTTGAAACAAGTGCTATACCTTTTCAAAAGAATTGATCAACAACCTTTAAAAGATGGCCAAACACATCATATTATGTTAATTCTAATTCGCACAATACAAATCAAGCGTATAACATTGAATATATTCTACAAAACACTAAATGTCTTGAAATGCTATTATGTTATGCTCAAACATACTTCAAATTACAACAATCAAGCCAAGAGCACTATACCTATGTCCCAAAAATAGCAATATTCCTTCAGTTGTACAGTAAAATACCAGACTGTTCTCAATTTCAACACCTATCAATTTTTTGAATGCTAAAACCGTTTTAAAAAACCACTGAATTTCTTTAATTACTAAAACAAACCATGATATCATGCTGGACTTTACCAAACTCAATTTCAACAAAAACAAAATCAATAACCACAAATAACACTATACCTTTGCCCAAACAACACAAAGTTTTGCGAGTTGTACAATGAAGTAGTAGAATGTTCTAAATTTCAAGTACAGTAACACAAATCAACTAAAACCAACACTAAAACTGTTTCTAAATGATGATGTTATGCTAAAC
>JAKOGI010001013.1:32500-120000 GCA_029747015.1 Carnegiea gigantea | reverse complement strand
CCCTCAGTTGCAGTGATATATTCAGCCTCAGTAGTGGACAAAGCTGCATTAGACTGTAGTGATGCCTTCCACGAGATTGCACCCGCACACAAGGTGAAAATATATCCAGAAATAGAGTGCCCACTATCAAGATCTCCACCACAATCAGAATCAACGAAACTTGCAACATCATAGGTTGCAGCCTTGGATTTGTCAAATGCCAAACATCTGTCAAGAGAACCCTACACATAGCGTAGGATCCACTTTACAGCCTCCCAATGACCCTTACCGGGATTGTGTATATAGCGGCTCACCATGCTAACCGCATGGGCTAAGTCAGATATAGTGCAGACCATAGCATACATGAGACTTCCAACTGCACTAGAATAAGGAATGTGAGATATTCTCTCCATCTCTTCTTCAGACTTAGGACAGGACTCGGCTGAAAGCTTGAAATGTGCAGCTAGAGGATTGGATATTGATTTACAGTTATCCATATTGAACCTATCAAGGACTTTCTCAAGGTACTTCGTTTGAGATAGGTATAGTTTGCCGGCATTTCGATCCCTATGAATCTCCATACCGAGTACCTTCTTGGCTGTGCCTAGATCCTTCATTTCGAACTCATCACTAAGTTGAGATTTCAACTTGTTGATCAAGGACTTATCCTTGGAAGCAACGAGCATATCATCGACATACAATAGTAGATAAATGAAGGAACTACCAGATTGTTGAAAATATACACAATTGCCATAGTGACATCTTGTATAGCCTTGGCCTGTCATGAATGCATTAAATCATTTGTACCACTGTCTGGGGGCTTACTTAAGTTTATACAAGAACTTGTTCAGTCGACACACACTATGTTCCTTGCCAGGAATAACAAATCCTTCAGGTTGCCTCATATAAATCTCCTCCTCCAACTCACCATGAGGGAACACGGTTTTAACATCAAGTTGCTCCAACTCCAAGTCAAATAGAGCAACAAAAGCAAGCAACACTCTAATGGAGGTATGACGTACTGCAGGAGAAAAGACTTCATTAAAGTCAATACCTTCCTTATGGTTGCAGCCTCGAACAACCAGCCGTGCTTTCCACCTTGCATCTTCAACATCGGGAATGCTCTCCTTTTGCTTGTAGATCCACTTGGCCGTTAGAGCACGACGACCTTTTGGCAGATTACATAACTCCCAAGTCTCATTCATGTACAGACTCTCCATTTCTTCTTGCATAGCCATAAGCTAGTTTGAGGAGTTGGGATAGGAAATGGCTTCAGAATACGAGGAAGGTTTAACACCTTCAGGTGTTTCTTATGCAATGACCAGTGCATATGCAATCAGCCCATCCTCATCATCAGCTGAGTAATGTGCAGGCTTTCTGATGGTTCTTCGTGGTCTGTCACAAGCAAGAGAATAAGTATCTGTGGCCTGCGGCTCTGGGCTTGGAATGTTGGGATTGGCTTCCTCAGAATGGACCTCACTACTGGAATGAGGTAATGTGTCTCCACCTTGAGGGACATCTACAGGAATCTCAAACTCGACCTTCTCATTGACATCTTCCTGATTACCTGTAGAAACAGACTTTTTCCTAAGTGAAAACATAACAGTTTCATTAAAGGTTATATCCCGACTTTGAATGATCTTCTTGGAGTCAGGACACCACAGCGGATATCCTATAGATTCAGATGCATAACCTAAAAACATGCACTTGACAGCCCGAGGGGCTAACTTCTTGTTGTTAACATGTGCATAGGCAGAGCATCCAAATACTCGCAGAATAGAATAGTTAACAGGATTACCTTACTAGACTTCTTTTGGAATTTGAAGTCAATAGAGGAGTGTGGAGAACGATTCACCAAATAATAGGCCATTGAAACAGCCTCTACCTAGAAATCACGACGATGCCACAGGTTCACATTGGAGAGCATACACCGAGCTCTTTCAAGTAGAGCCCGTTTGATACGTTCTGTGACTCCATTTTGCTAAGGTTTTTTGATGAGGGTCTTATGTCAGGCGATACCCTGAGTGTTACAGAACTCGTTGAAATCAGACTCACAAAACTCAAGACCATTGTCAGTCCTAAGTTTCTTTATCTTTTTCCCATTCTGGTTCTCTATGAGGACTTTGAATTTCTTAAACATGGAAATGCCTCGTTTTTCTACCGCAAAAAATAAACCCAAACTCTTCGAGAAAAATCATCTACAAAGATCAACATATAACGTTTTCCTCCAATAGAAGGAATTCTAGACGGACCCCACAATTCAGAATATATATAATCAAGGGTACCCTTAGTACGGTAAGTAGCAGTAGAAAAACTGACTCTCTTTTGCTTTCCAAAAACACAAGATCACAAAAATTAAGTTTTTTGTACCTTCGCTGCCAAGTAGACCTTGCTTGCTTAGAATTGTCATTCCCTTCTCACTCATGTGGCCTAAGCGAGCATGCCACAATTGAGTAGAATCTGCTTCGGACGAGGGGGTGGTGACTGCAGCAGAACCAGTCACTATGGAACCTCGGAGTATGTAGAGACTCCTACGTCTCACTCCTTTCATAAGAACCAGCGGACCCTTGGAGATCTTCAGGACTCCACCTTCTGCGGAATACTTGCACCCATTGGATTCGAGGGTACCAAGTGAGATAAGGTTGCACTTCAGGTTAGGAACGTGATGGACATTGAAAAGTGTCCTCAGTACACTGTTGTGAGTCTTGATCTGAACAGTGCTAATTCCTGTGGCACCGCATTGGGCGTTATTGTACATGAGAACGACAACTGAATCCAGCGGTTCATATGTTGAAAACTAGTCCCTGTGGGGACACATATGATAGGTGCAGTCAGAATTCATAACCCACTCAGTAGCACCTCTGCTGTCAGTTCTGGTGACTAGCAAGACATCACCATCTGACCCAGAGTCAACAACTGCAGCTTTAGCAGATTGATTGCTCTTCTCTTCTCGTTCCTTCTTATTCTTCAGTTTGTACCATTCCGCAATCAGATGCCCTGGCTTTCTGCAGTATTTGTAGAATTTATAGGATTTATAGCCTTTTGACTTCGATTTAGAGTTTCTCCTGTTTGTACCCTCCTTTTTAGAGGATCTTCCTCTTACTAACAAACCATCTGCTTTGTCATCAGAATGCACTTCAAGATCAAACTTTTCTATGGATAATAAGTTAGACTTAACATCCTCAAAAAATAAGCTATACAACAAAAGTTCCTTGAAGTGTTTATATGAGGAGGGCAAAGAGGCAACCAGCAATATAGCCTTATCCTCATCCTTAATTTTCACATCTAAACTTTCAAGATTGACAATAATCGAATTAAAATCGTTTAGATGTTTTTGAACAGGAGTACCTTCTGCCATCTTAAAAGTGTACAACTTTTCCTTTAATCGGATCTTGTTGGCGAGACTCTTTGTCATATAGAGTTCCTCCAGCCGAACCCAAATACCCACTGCAGTTGTCTTATCAAGCACCTCCCGCAAGACATGAGGTGCCAAGCACAACCGTATGGCCGAAAGTGCCTTCTTCTCCAGTTCTTGCCATTCGTCGTCCGTCAAAGAACTACACTTCTTCTTCTTATGTTCCACCCATTGCTCTTTTGTCATCATACTGGGTTTCGTATGAGGTCCTGAGAGAACCTTCCACAACCCATGCTTAATAAGAACCGCTCTCATCTGCACCTTCCAGAGATTGAAACTAATCTCCCCATCAAACTTCTGAATGTCAATCTTCATGATTGCAGACATCCTAAACCAAACCCCTGATACCATTCATGAGAAAATTAGAGCAAACTAATTACAGAAGCGTTAGGATGAATGATGATAACCAAAAGTAAAATAATGATAACAAGAACAATAAAGAACTCCAAGATTTACGTGGAAACCCAAAACAGGAGAAAACCATGGACGACGATGAGCAAAGAATCCACTATGAGATGGGAGAGTACAAAACTGATCTCAAAGCGATGTGCTTTAGGAAGAGATCAGAAAGCGATTACAAATCACTCAGAACACTCTCTCACAAAAACAAGAATAGTAGAACTTAAGCTCTTATGGATGCTTATGTTTATGTGTTATTGGGGTGAGTGTTAGAGCCTAGGCTAGGCCCTTTATATAGTGTTTAGAGGTATATGGATGCAAAAGATCCTAGAAGCAACCCTAGCCGCGAAGACGGCGAAACCCTAGCCGCCACAGTCTATAGCCCAAACTCCTTAAAACCCGTGGTAGAAATGGGGAGCTGATTTTAGGCCATTAAACCCAACACATAGGATTCTGCTACTCGATAATTGCACACAAGAGTTGAATGAAGTCTAGAGGCAGCTACTGGAGTCATTGTGAAATTTATGCTTAAAATCAGAAGTCGAATCTTGATAGGGCTGCCGTGAGACAGGGGGGAAGAGAGATTTAGGAGCTATTGTTTAGGCTTTTTAAGTATTACTTAATTAGGTCCCTAAACCCCCTATATAGAGACGTGTGGCCCTAATAGATGTCAACACTTAGGTGGCAATGGTGAGCATTTAGCTCTAATTAATTAGGGTGGGCCAACAGCTCCCACTTGGCCACATAAGTTGTAAGTTACATATCTCTCCACAAATCAAAACCGTTTATGCTTCATACCAGGAATGGAGTGTGAGATGAGAAAGTAACTAGTAGTGTCATATTAAGTCAGCATCTAATTAGCATAACATTTTTGCGTAACGTGATACCCCAAAATCATCCAAACGTCATTGGTAGCATACCTAGTCCTTTTATGCTACATAATATATCATACGATTATGTAATCAATATAATCGCCCTAGCAGATATGGTGAAGATGGAGAAGTGTTTTCTTAAATATTCATGATATTTCACCTTAGCTTAACTGTTTCCCTAATGTGCTCTTGTTGAACAATATACATCTTGGCCCTTAAGAGACACATTAAAGTAGCATCATCAACCTTCGATTTCATATCATAGCTTTAAGTTGAAGAGCCATCACTCATAAGGTCACATAGTGACAAAGGATCAGAAAGTCAATTGTCACTCCCTGTATAGATCGTCTTATGAGGACACACATCATGAAATGTGTGTCATGGCATTACTCCTATTCACCTGGGCGTGTCACTCTATTTTACCTAAAAATCTGACCTGAGCCACTAGAGCAATGTACTAACTGTTAATTTGGACATTCACGATTCAACTTTTAGGCTTCAACATGGAATCTGATATTTCAAATTTAACTCCCTTGAGTCTTATCCTTAACTTAATTATTAAGGCAACAATATTCTATCATTCATATAGTGCTAGCATGATGAATCACTATTGCGCACTGAGTGTTAATATGATTCAATCCCATTCAGCCCACCACTTAAGCATTAAGGCGATTGCTACTATGACTAGGCTAATCAGAGGCCTTTGATATTTTAATAAGCCTAACATGTAATAAACCATGAACATTTAGAAAAAGAAACATCAATATTTATTACATAAATGTTCATTACATAAGAAACATGTCCATGACATAACAAAATACATCCATAAACTAAACCCTATGAAGCAATGAGCTCAACATATGAGCTTAAAAATTATATGTAGGAATCGATTTAGACAACGGATCAGTAATCATCTTGTTAGTGGATGTATTCTTAATGGCAACCTTATTTATCTTTGTAGCATCTCACACAAAGTGACATTGGTTATTGATATGTTGGTCTTCTAATCAAACTTTGGATCCCTAATGAACTGGAAGGCAGCAGTGCGGCCACGCAACATCTCAATAGAATCATCAACTCAAGGAGTGAGATAAAGATCCTAAAAGAAACTTCCAAGCCACATTGCCTCCTAATTGGCAATGCTATAGGTGATATGTTTTACCGCCATAGTCAATAGAGCTATGCAGTCTTACTTCTTATTGCACCATGATGTGGCTCTCCCACCAAGGGTGAAGATATATCCTGAGGTTGACATAGACTCATACTAATCAACACCCCAATCAGCATATGAATATCCTCTCACCTTGAGGCCCCACCCCTGATAGCAAAGGACCAAGTTGGCAGTGCCACGAAGACAGTGCATGATTCTCTTGACAGCTTGCCAATGAGCAAGTCCTGGGTTAATTTGGTAATGACTTACCAAACCAGCCACAAAATAAATGTCAGGTCGTGTGCATAATGTTACACACAATAAGGTTCCTATAGCACTAGCATAGGGGACATTGCTCATTTTCTCTTTCTACTCATCTGTTTTAGGGCATTGGTTAAGACTTAAGGTCGGACCCTTCTCAATTGGAGTGTCTATGGGCTCAAAATTATGCATTCAAAAACATTTCAAGACCTTTTTAATACATGCTTCCCAGCCCCGACCCCTGATAGCAAAGGACCAAGTTGGCAGTGCCACGAAAATAGTGCATCATTCTCTTGATAGCTTGCCAATGAGCAGGTCTTGGGTTACTTTGGTAATGACTTATCAAACCAACTACCAAGTAAATGTCAGGTTATGTACATAATGTGACACATAATAAGCTTCCTATGGCACGAGCATAGGAGACATTGCTTATTTTCTCTTTTCTCTTTCTAATCGTTTGCTTTAGGGCATTAGTCCAAACTTAAGGTCAAACCCCTCTCAATTGGAGTGTCTACAAGCTCAAAATTATGTATCCGAAAAACTTCAAGACCTTTTTAATGTATGCTTTCGGGCACATACCTTGAAGCTTCTCAGAACAGTTTCTGACTATTTCTATACGTAGCTTCACTCATGTCCTTCATCTCAAAGACAAAGGAGAACCACTTAGTAGCTTCGATCATCTCTATGTTGTTCCCAGCCATAAGTGCATCATTAACATGCAAGATATGAAGCATACTTCCCCCACTTATTCCCTTGAGATATACACAATGGTCTTCTTAAAGCCATGGACAAACCAAACAAAGTAATGGCTTCATGGAATCTAAGGTACCAAGATTTGGAAGATTGCTTAAAACCATATATAAATCTTTTAAGAAGACACATTTGGTCCTCTTGAACCTTTAATACAAAACCAACGAGTTGACCCATACAGATCTCTTCCTCAAGATTATCATTGAAAAAAGCAATCTTTACGTCCAAGTGAAATAACTCTAAGTCCAATTGGGCAATCAGAGCTAGAAGTAGGTGAATGGAGGCAAATATCACCATAGAAGAAAGAGTCTCTTTGTAGTCCAAACCCTCAATTGTGTGGTAAACTATTTCACCACTGGACAAGCCTTGAAGTTGTCAATTGATCCATCTATCTAATGTTTTATCTTAAGCCCCTACCTGTTTCCAATAGACTTATATTGAAGTGAAGATCAACAAGTTCTCAAACATTGTTCTTGGCATTAAGTCCATGTCATCCCTCATCGAATCTATCCACTCTTTGTGATTTAGTGAATCAACTCCTCTTGAAAAGAGGTAAGCTCCTCTACTTCTAAAGGAGTGCATAGGAATACTTTCTATTTGATTTGAAAAATCATCGAGGAATTCTTTAATGCTCACTCCTTCAGATCGTAGGACCTTCATCAGTTGTTTGCCTAGATGAAGAGTCGCTTCCCCTTTCTCTAAAAGCTGTGGGTTTCTTAGTATGTAGATAATCACTTCAGCTATCTCTTTGAGATATGGGATCCTGAATACATGAACTAACCGCATGTTCAAGACCATGAGATTAAGGACGAACTTAATTCTCCTAAGTACACAAGCATCCCTCATTCTGGTTGAACAGGGAAGGTGTACAATTCTCAATGACTCTGTGAGAACTCAATTCCTCCCCCTCACTGAGACATGGTTGAATGTCTTACTTTAACTCATACAGTTTAATGTCCTTTTTAATTTCAACAAAGCTTGATAACTCATCCTTAAGAAAATCCACTAGCGGAATCAATTTTCATCATGCCACCATTTGGATGTTCCCTGTACATCAGATACCCTTTGGAATGTTCAGGAAGCCTTATAAACACCATCTTGGTAGCTCTCAGACTAAGCTCCCCATAGGCATAAGTGATCTAAGCATGGCTTTTTATCAAACCATACCTCATATGGTGTGGCACATACACTCTTACATGGAACACAATAAGGTATAAGATGCAAATCCTCCTAAAAACTAATTGGGAGGTTAGCATGTTCCATCACTGACTTGACTATGCCGAGAAATGTCTAATTCTATGCCCTGTAACACTGTTCTATTGTGGAGTGCGTTGAATCATTAGATGTCTTTATATACCTTTTTCCTCCAAAACTCTTTGAACATATTAGAGAGATATTCATGACTTCGATTGGTCCAACAGGTTTTAACTTTTCATTCTAATTAAGTCTCTATTTTTGCTCTAAAGCATTTGAACACATCAAGTGCCTCATAGCAGTAAGATAATAGGTACACATACCCATATCATGAATAATCGTCTGTAAGAGTAATGACGTGCATAGCCCTATGACATGCTTTCACATTCATGAGTCCATAGATGTCATAGTAGATTAATTCTAAGGACTTGATGCCCTCAAAGCAATACCAAATGGCTTAATGATTGCTTTGTTAGCCAGACATGGCTCACATCTAGGCAACTTAACTCTAGTGAGCCAACCTAAAAGACTCTCTTTAGCTAGCCTACTCATTCTATCTTTACCCATACGACCAAATCAAATGTACCACTTTATAGATTCAAAATTAGAGTAAAAATATAAGATAAAAGTAGAAGATGTATTACTAGAATTTTCATTCAAATCCAAAACAATCAAATGTCCTTTCAAAGTTGCATTGCCAAATTAATTGCCATTGCAAAAAATGTCTAAACCATCAGGCTAAAAACCAAAAGAAAAATCGTATCTCATTAAAAACACAAAAGACACGAGGAAAAATAGCACCCAAAGTGCACTTAAAGAATCATGAACGAGCAACTTGTTTCCTCCACTAAGTTTATGCTGGTATGTTCTACACAAAGGACATCTTCCACACTATGGTTCCCTAATACGATAGTTCGTGAAGGCATCGGGTAGCAATGGAATTCTACGAATCCAGCTTTATCCTGAACTATGTGCATGGTAGCAACAAATGGATGGAAACACACAAAAAATTTAGGAGTCTTACTGGAAAGAGGTACCTTAGTTGGGTTAGGACAATCATTAGCAAAATCTCCCTTCTTGCCACAGTTATAGCACTTCACATGTACCGTATTCTTCTCTCCACTTGTAACAGCCTGAACCCAAAACAAGCTAATTACCTTGGTCAATCACCATTTAAATTAATCAAGTAGAGTGTCACATTTCAATTTAGCATTTTACATGTTTATGTGATTGTAGATTGAGAAGACGAACTAGCCTCGAAATAAAATTTAATTACTCTCTGTAAGAAATCATTTAAAACTTACAAATTAATAAATAAAAATTAGCTAATTTAGAAAGATGGGTAAAAGTTATAGTTTTCATGGAACATATATATGTACAATTTGCTCACCTACATGAAATAAGTAAAATCACGATGTTAATTAGACCTGTTAACTTGGGTGGACAAGTTAAATACGGGTTAATTTGTTTGGGTTCGGGTAAAATCAAAATAAATGTAAAGAACATACTAATTAATACGAATGAAATTTATACTTTCCTTCGAAATAAATCATGAGGACATTAGTAATAGCATAGCCCAAATATTAGCCCTAATTATAGCTGAAAAATTTATTAGTTAAGAAAAGAAAATAAAAAAATGAAATAAAACAAGGGAAGCATGGTGAAATATCTAGAAATTAAGGGGAAACATTGTATCAAATTAACTTTTAGTAAAATGAAATCAGCCCCTTTTTTAAGCCCAGCAAAACACCCCCAATCTCTCCTTACACTGCAACCTGCCTGACCTTGCCCATGTTGCAGCCCTTCCCTGTTCTTGCTCTAGCCATACCCCAACTGCTAGCGTGCTGCCCAGGCCAGCGTCACTGGCCATGAACACGTCCTCTACTTTCTCACATTTCCAGCGCACTACCCTATTTTATTAGCTTTCATCACTTAATTTCTTAATTTAGTTGATACAAATGTTTTTTTGAATGTAGTTAAGAAACAATTTTTGTGAATCTATAGTTTATTATTGGAATTTTAAGGATTTGAAGCGAGGGGGTGAAGTGGGTGTTCATGGTGGAATTGGGCCTCGGGGTGTAGTTTATGTGGTGGAGCCATAAAGATTGGCTTGGTGGAAATGTAAGGAATTTTTGTACGCTGAATGAAAATTTACGTGTTTTGGTGTCTGGGAGTTATATGTTGCCATGAAGAGGTTGAGGGGGAGTTGAGGTTGAAGAGATGGAGGAAAATTTAATTATGGGAAGATTTCCTGTGAAATAAATCATTTAATGTAAATCTTAAAATTTATTTGAGAAATTGAAATGTGTTTCTATGTGAGAATTTAATGGAAATGTTACTTTGGTGATTTTGGAAACAAATTAAATTTAACATGAATATTGATAGTTAATTTAGAGGGATTGAATGAATTTTACTGTGCAAATTGGGATGGTAATATCAATCAAAAGTAATAGTGGAGTTTGATTCTTGTGACCTAGTTAAAGTGGTGGGATTAATGGGTTGGAAATAGTGTTAAAGTGAAATTAGGTGTTTTGTAATTCAAAGAGAGGAACAAAGATTGATTCATGTTTGAATGATAGAAAATGATATATGTGCTTATGACCCAAAACAGCTAAAGAGAAATGAAACTCCATTTGAAGCCTAAAAGAGTGAAAATCTTTTCAATTTGGATATGGAAACATAATCTGACACTGGGAATCAATTTAGAACCCTAATTTAAGCTTAGTAACCAAAACCTCGTCATGGATAAATCACTAAAACCCATAATAATGCCTTCAAAATAATCATAATAACAATTAAAATGAAATTTATAATGATAACAAGGATAACAACTAATATTAATAATAATGATGACAATAACAGTTATACTGGTCACGATGATAATATCAATAACAATAAGCATAACTACATTAGCCCCTATAACAGTAAAAATAATATCAAAATTATTGATGATAATAATAACGATAACAACAAAAAGAACGCATGACATAACTATGAAAACAAAATCAATTTGTGTGCTTAAACAAATAATCGTAATGCTTTTATAAATAAAGAAAAGTACTAAGGAAAACTGTGAGTTATTTTCTAAGATTTTAATTAAGAAAATTTATTATTTAAAGCTTCACTAATCAGAAAATATATACAACCATAAAATATATAAATTTTGAGCAGAAACAAGTCTATTGTCATTGCCATCAAGCCATAAACAAGCATTTTTGTAACAACCCCCGCTACCTACCAGGGATGTCACACCGCCAGGATCCCCCGATGGAGACCTCTAAGGCCCTTTTTCTATTTATTTACTCTCGAAATTCTACCTAACTTCAATTTAGTTAGGGAATTCTGGAATGAAACTGCAAGAGTTCTGCCTGTAATTACGACATTTTCCAAGTTTACATTATGATTTTTATGGTGCCTGTATCATTACAACCAAATTCAAAGAGAACTAGGAGGTTTCAGCGAGTCACACACTCGCGGTTGAGGCTTAAGCCTTTCCAAACAACTATTTACAATGATTTACATAAGTTTTGTACCACTAGAGCCACTACATGCCCAATTCATGCACTTCTCAAGCAAAATATTACTGCAGGCAGCCACATCACTTCATGTCAGAGGTACGTTTTGCAGGAGCAACTAGTGGTCTTAGAAGAAACTCAGATTCTTGCACTCACTCATCACCTGGGGGAAAAGGGGAAAGAAAATGGAGTGAGCCACCACGTGCTCAATGAGTGTTCCTCCACTCCTTAAAACAAAACCTTTACAAGCAATATTACTCATAATATCCACTTATCAAGCATTTAGCTAATACTAACACGGTATTAGGCAACATATTATAGGACACAGGCTCTACAGCATGAACAACGGACAAGCCATGACTTATGTATTCACTAGGCACATTTGAATGTCATTTCACGATTCAGTAGCATGTCACATATTCTATTTGAAGTCACATTCAACATAATTAAGAACATTTTCTTTAAACCTGCAATGAAACTTTCTTTGAACATTTGAAAGCATTTCATAACCTTTGAGGTTCTCAATCTTTTGGAAGAGTTTACATTTCGCATTCGTCGCAAAACGACCCTTATAAGCATTTTATATTCATTCCATATGGCCTCTTTGGGCCCGTAAAACATTCTTTTTTTTTATCTTGGTAGGAAAATACTTCTGGCATAAGATCATTACAGTGTGCTGCTTGAGTGAGAACTATTCTCGACCCCATAGTGAGACCTAACGCTCACGCTTAAGCTCTTACTCCCGAGATGCCTACATAACATATCGGACTATTACATTAACCCTTGCCAGGGCCTCTAGGGTTTCCGGAACTTCCCCTAGGTTAACATCGTTCATATAATATCATATTATCATATTAGCTTATGTAAAAGGGAGTGAGGTTTAGGCTCTTACCTGAGCAACCAGCTCCATTCAGCAGTGCGTTACAACAAGTGTACATATAGCCACATTAATCCATAAATCGACAACACTTTTTTCAGTAAATCAAACATAATTTGATTCTAAACATATACGATGCGTTTCGTAGTAACTTTCCTAAGCATGAATGTCCTAAAAAGATGTTCGAATGAAAACTAAACATATTTCAATAGCTTCGAATTTAATTCGTTTACATGCATTAGCTAGTTTAGCTCGAATCGAACCTAAACACGTTTATATAACTTCGAAATTAATTCTTTTAACATGCATTAGCTAATCTACTTGATTCGAAGCTAAACACATTTCATTAACCTCGAAATTAGCTCATTTGCATGCATTGGTTAATTAACTTGAATGGAAGCTAAACACGTTAAAAGGACTTCGATTTTAATCCTTTTTCATATATTAGCTAAATTACTTGAATAGAAGCTAAGCACGTTAACACAACTTCGATTTTAATTCTTTTTCATACATTAACTCATTAACCTGAATCGATGCTAAACACGTTAAACTAACTTCGTTTTTAATTCTTTTTTTATGCATCAACTAATTAACTTGAATCGATGCTAAACACGTTAAACTAACTTCGTTTTTATTCTTTTTTCATGCATCAACTAATTAACTTGAATCGATGCAAAACACGTTAAACTAACTTCATTTTTAATTCTTTTTATACATTAGCTAATTTTAATCGAATTCAAGCCAACCACGTGTAACAAATTCAATTTAGTCTCATGTACATGCATTAGCTAGTTGAATCCAATCGGGCTACCCACATTCAAACAATTTCGAATCAAACTAACTTGCACGTAATAGCTAATTCAGGTCATTCAACAAGCATCATACACGAATTGAAGCAAATCTAGGCTAACATGCATCATTAAAGTGGTGAAATTCGTTCGAAAATTAATATTAGTTCAGGAGAGGAGTAATACTCACTTAATCGTGCTCAAATCGACCTGAAACGCTCGTGGGTGGACGCCCTTCTCAGCAAACCCCGAACCCCAACTGAGAACCTCAATTTCGAAACCCTAGCCCCTTTCGAACGGTGGTGCTTTGTGGCGGTTTGAGGCTCGGTTTTGTCTCTAATTTATACAGGAGGCTGGGAAGGAGGTGGGTCGCCGGTTTCCGGCACGTGGACGGCCGGTTTTGGGCGAGCAAACGCGTGGGTGTGGGGCTGTGGGAAGTAGAGGAAATCTGGTGGAGGAACGGGCGGCTGAGACGCGTGGTGTGGGGCACCAATCGTCCCTTTCTCTCGCCGGTGACGCGTGCTGGTCGGCGGCAGCGCCAGATGGCCGGTCGCCGGTGAGAGAGAGAGAGATTCGAGAGAGAGAGAGCTACAGTAGAGAGAGGGAGAGAGGGGGTTTGGGGTGTTTCGGGTTCCCTAGCCCGATAGTCCCCCCCTTTTGTCCGATTTTTCTTTTTTTTTTTTGGCTCAACTAACATGCTTCAGCCAGGTTCCAGCCCCAAACTTATTAATGAATAGTCTAAACTCGAGTCGAAACATCCTACAATTAACATTTTTAATCAAACTTCGAAAGTTAATTAAACGAAACGAAAACGATTTTAAAAGCTCTGGTCAGCATTGATTCAAAAGTTTTTATAATTAAATAACGTCAACAATAACATGAATCAAATAATCATTCTTTTTAGTGAAATTAATAGTTAAAAATACACACGCCTGACTTAATATCTTTGTTGAACAATAATTCAAGGCAACTTTATAAATTTAGCAACTAGAACAACTGATCAGCAGTAAAACGATAGCGTGGCCCTAACATTCTCCCCCCCTTAAAGGAATTTCAGCTCAAACGATACCGAAGGGCCCTAACATTCTCCCCTCCCTTAAAGGAATTTTTCGAAATTGGTTTACCTGAAGGGAATAGAGCGGGGTATTTCTCACGGAAATGCTTCCGCCACCTGTTTCCTGAGCTTTTTCTCTGCTTTCTCCAAAATCTGAATGGGCTCTTCAACATAGGTGAGATTTTCTTTAACTTGCAAGGATTCATATCGAATGACATGATTCGGATCTGAAACATACTTTCGAAGATTGGATACATGAAATACATCGTGAATGCCTTGCAACAAGGGCGGTAAGGCCAATCGGTATGCAACCGATCCCACTCTCTGCAAGATTTCGAACGGTCCAATAAATCTCGGGCTCAGTTTTTCTTTTTTCCCAAACCTTATGCTTTGTCTTAGTGGAGACACTTTGAGGAACACATGATCTCCAACTTCGAATTCCAATGGCCTTCTCCTATTGTCCGCATAGCTTTTTTGTCTACTCTGGGCAACTTGCAGCCTTTTTCGTATTGTTTTAATTATTTCGATCGTTTGATCGATTAATTCAACCTTGGAAGGTTCCCTTTCTCCTACTTCATTCCAACAAATCAGAGTTCTGCAACGTCTACCATACAATGCCCCGAAAGGGGCCATGCCTGTGCTGGCGCGGTAACTGTTATTGTACGTAAATTCGATCAGGGGCAAGTTATGATCCCAAGCTCCAGCGTACTCAAGTGCACAGGCTCTCAACATGTCCTCTAAGGTTTGAATGGTTCTTTCAGATTGACCGTCCGTTTGAGGATGGAAGGCCGTACTTAAACGTAGTTCTGTGCCCATTGCTCTTTGAAAACCTTGCCAGAAGCGAGATACAAACTTGGTATCGCGATCTGACACAATACTAAGTGGCACACCATGCAGTCTAACTATGTCCTTAATGTATAGGTTAGCCAATTGCTCAGAGGTGAAAGTGGCCTTGATGGGTAAGAAGTGTGCGGCCTTGGTCAATCTGTCAACTATGACCCACACACCATCATGTTGTCTGATGGTTCTTGGCATTCCAATCATGAAATCCATGGTGATGTGTTCCCATTTCCATACCGGTATTAGCAAGGGCTGAAGTAGCCCTCCAGGCTTCTGGTGCTCAGTTTTCACCCTCTGGCACGTAAGACATCGTGCTACGTAGTCCGCGATGTCCCTCTTCATTCCATTCCACCAATAATGGGTTTTTAAGTCATGGTACATTTTCGTACTTCCAGGGTGAGCAGCAAGTGTGGAATTGTGCGCTTCCTTCAGCAAGTCTCTTTTGAGAGCTATTGCATTTGGTACACAGAGTCTATTCCCATACCACAGCACTTCATTTTGGAGGGAAAACTCCTTATTCTTTCCTTCTTCCACACCTTTACTTATTTTCATAAGTTCAGGGTCATCCTTCTGCTGTTGCTTGATCCGATCGACCAATGACGAAGAGGTTTGGAGTGCTGTTAAGTGGCTTTGATTTCCTGGTAGTACCACCTCTATTTGTAGTCCGTCGAGCTCTTTCAGGAGTCTCTTTTCTTGTGTAAGTAGGCAGGCTACGGATCCAGTAGATTTTCTACTCAATGCGTCAGCCACCACGTTTGCTTTACCAGGGTGATATTTAACCTCCATATTGCAGTCTTTTAGGAGCTCTAACCATCTCCTCTGCCTCATATTCAGTTCTTTCTGAGTGAAAATATACTTTAGGCTCTTATGGTCAGTATACACCTCACACCTTACTCCATAGAGATAATGTCTCCAGATTTTCAAGGCAAACACAACCGTGGCCAATTCTAGGCTGTGTGTTGGATAATTCTCTTCGTAAGGCTTCAACTGACGAGAGGCATAAGTGATGACTCTGCCTTTCTGCATTAATACGCAACCCAGTCCCTTCTTGGACGCATCACTGTAGATTACAAACCCTTCATCGCCTTCGGGTATTGCTGATATTGGTGCAGACACCAAATGTTTCTTTAGCTCCTGAAAGCTATCTTCACATTCTAGAGTCCATTCAAATTTAGTGGTCTTCCGAAGTAGTTTGGTAATAGGCAAGGCCAGTTTAGAAAATCCTTCTACAAACCTTCGATGGTAGCCAGCTATACCTAAGAAGCTTCGCACTTCGGATACGTTTGTTGGTCTTGGCCAGTTTACAATGGCTTCTACCTTTACCGGGTCCACTGATATGCCATCTTTGGTCACTATGTGTCCCAGAAATTGCACCCTTTCTAACCAGAACTCACACTTTTTAAGTTTGGCATATAGTTTGTGCTCCTCTAGGGTTTTCAGCACCATTCGCAAGTGGTTTACATGCTCTTCCCTGATCTTGGAGTATACCAGGATATCATCGATGAACACCACTACAAATTTATCTAGGAAGGGCCTAAAGAGTATGTTCATCAAGTCCATAAAGAAGGCGGAAGCGTTCGTTAGTCCGAACGGTAACACCAAGAACTCGTAATAGCCATATCGAGTGCGAAAAGCGGTTTTAGGCACATTCTCCTTCTTAATCTTCAATTGATGGTATCCCGATCGCAAGTTGATCTTTGAGAACACCGAAGCACCGGCCAATTGATCCAACAGGTCATCAATTCGAGGGAGTGGGTATTTATTTTTAACCATTACCTTGTTTAGCTCTTGATAGTCAATACATAACCTCAAACTCCCATCTTTCTCCTTCACAAATAGCACTGGTGCTCCCTGGGGCGAAACACTAGGCTGAATTAACCCCTTATCCAACAATTCTTGCAATTGAGTTTTTAACTCCGTCAATTCTGCAGGCGCCATTCGATAAGGTGCCTTGGATATTGGGGCAGTCCCAGGTACAAATTCAATGGTAAATTCAATTTCTCTGTCGGATGGTAGCCCCAGTACTTCTTGAAATACCTGTGGAAACTCTCTTGCTATCGGAATCTCACTCAGGTCCAGCTCTTTTAGTTCTGCGACCTCAATTGCACACAAATAGCCCTGACATCCTCTCTTCAATATTTTGAATGCTTGCATAGCAAATACCATTGGGATGGTCACTTGGTGGCCACTTCCCTTAAAGGTTACTCTTTCTCCATCGAAGGCCGAGAAGGTAACCAACTTTCTCTCGCAGTTAATAGTAACTTTATGTCTGGCTAACCAGTCCATCCCTAGAATAACGTCCCAACCTTGTATATCTAGCTGTACTAGGTCTATAGGGAGAACTCTCCCTTCCAATTGAATAGCACAGTTTTTGAAAATAAGATCGGTATAGTAGGTAGATCCTAAGGGGGTGGTCACATATAGTTGTACATTTATCTCACTGGGTTTGCTAGCGAGTTTTCTTGCAAAGCTAGGATTTACAAAAGAATGCATGGCACTCGAATCAAATAAAACATGAGCATAAAGATGTTTAACAAGAAGGGTACCTGATACGGTGGCAGTGAGGTCCTCCACCTCACCTCCTTCTAGGCTAAACACCCAGCCACCTGCTTGCGGCCTCTTTCCACCTCGATTGCCTCCTGAAGTTGCATTCACAGGAGGTCGGCCTCCCTGTGGAACTGAATTAGCCCCCATGCTTGAACCTTGTGTACTATTCTGCCGATTCCACGCCTTCTTGGGGCAATTTGCAATTTTGTGGTCCGCAGATCCGCACCGATAGCATTCTTGTGTGCCATATCGCCACTGACCGGAGTGCACACGCCCACACTGGTTGCAGGGTTCCAGTTCCTGCCTTGGCACAACTTGCTTTCCTTTCCCTCGGTTGTTGAAGTTGCTGATCTTATTATTTCCCTGGGTACTGGACCCTCCTTGGTTAAACTTTCTTTTTGCCAGGCCTATCTGCCGACTTTCCGCTTCGGTTTCAGCTATAACTCAGGCTATTTTCACTGCCCTCTGGTATATCTCCTGGAAGCTGGTGAAAACATGCCCAGCTATCATCCGCTTAATGGGTCCTTTAAGGCCTTGCTCGAAGTGGTCCATGTTCATTTCTTCAGTTGCGACTTGATTAGGCGCAAAGCGACTAAGCTCATTAAACTTCGCCGCGTATTCTACCACACTCATTTGGCCTTGTTTCAACCGTAGAAATTCTTGTTCTTTTGCTCTCTTTACATCTTGTGGGTAATACTGGGCATCCATCATAGTTTTTAGTTGTTCCTAGGTTAGAGCTGGTTCACCAGCTCGGGGTCTGACAATGCCCCACCAGAATTCCGCTTCCTTTTCGAACTGATGGGTCACCAGACGTACTTTAAAATCTTCGGGGAAGTCCATTACTTCAAACAAATTCTCCATCCTTCTTAGCAATTCCTCATAAGCAAGAGGATCTGTTCCACCACTAAATCTTGGCGGTTTCAGCTTGTTAAACTGACAAATCATATCCAAGGTGGTTGGTGCCGCCACCTGTTCCCTTCGTGGAGGCATTGGCTACACAGTTGTTTATGCAAAGTTGCTTAGTTTTTATTCATAAAAATAGATTTGTCAAAAGCATTTAAAAACATAGGACAACATTAGATAAAATGTATAGAGCTTTAAGTATTTGTGCGATCCAATTTTGATCGCACGAACACTTCTTTCCCAAAAATACACTTTCACAAATCACGAAACATCGGGTATCACTCCTGTTATTCATTTTCGAACGTACACTAGCTACAGTTTATTCAAACATAATGCACACATTGGCGATTCCAGGCTACATACACCCCTAATTAGCACCTGAGGAACCCTCCTCAGGGGGATCATCTATCACTGGTTCATTTGAGCCTTCAGACTCAACTGGGGCTAGTAGGTCCCATAACACAAATGGTGGGGAGTACTCCACATCAGATGCTCCATCCTCCAGTTCTTTCATCCTCAGCATTGTAGCTTACCAGCCCCAGGGGTATTGTGCACCTAAGTAATCTATTCAATGTGCCCACAGAGTGGCTACTCGCTTGCATCGTCTTGCCTGAGGGTTTTCTACGAACAGAAGTCTCATTTGACAATGTTCGATCTGATTTCTCTCAGCTATTGTGATTGGTAGTTGTTGGGTAGCGGTAGGAGCAATTAAAGCCGTGTTGATCAGTTGCATGGCAGCATCGCTCCTTTCCAAGGGGGTATTTCCTAAGGAGTCCACCCGCCCTTCTGCAAATATTAGGAAATCCACCAACCCTCTACAAGTGAACGGTGTATAAGCTCCCCTATGTACATGGAAGAGGCAAAGGATAGAGGTGACTTCGGCCCATCTTCCCGTACATGGCATTGCTCTGATGAACTTGTACGTCCAGTGGTTCTGTGTGACCCCGAGTGAGTCTCCACTGGTTGCTCTTAGTCATTGCTTCCCAAAATATGACTGCATTCCATGCAGCCATCAAGAAGGGTAGATACTCAAAATCGTCAATGCCAAACACCATCCTACATCACCACACTGGGTTAGGAATGACACTATCAAGCACGCATTTGTTTGGAAGTCCTAAGTTGTGTTTCTAGTTCGCGTACACAAGTAAGTAAGCAAGCACGTAGTAAGCTCAAGTAAACACTTTAGGGCACATATTTCACACATTGTTAATCCTAAAGTCACGTCTAGATGCATATGCAAACCTATGGCTCTGATACTACTCAATGTAACAACCCCCGCTACCTACCAGGGATGTCACGCCGCCAGGATCCCCCGAGGGAGACCCCTAAGGCTCTTTTTCTATTCATTTACTTTCGAAATTCTACCTAACTTCAATTTAGTTAGGGAATTCTGGAACAAAACTGCAAGAGTTCCGCCTGTAATTACGACATTTCCCAAGTTTACATTATGATTTTTATGGTACTTGTATCATTACAACCAAATTCAAAGAGAACTATGAGGTTCCAGCGAGTCACACACTCGCAGTTGAGGCTTAAGCTTTTACAAACAACTATTTACAATGATTTACATAAGTTTTGTACTACTAGAGCCACTACATGCCCAATTCATGCACTTCTCAAACAAAATATTACTGCAGGCAGCCACATCACTTCATGTCACAAATACGTCTTGCAGGAGCAACTAGTGGTCTTAGAAGAAACTTAGATTCTTTCACTCACTCATCACCTGGGGGAAAAGGGGAAATGAAATGGGGTGAGCCACCACATGTTCAGTGAGTGTTCCTCTACTCCTTAAAACAAAACCTTTACAAGCAATATTACTCATAATATCCATTTATCAAGCATTTAGCTAATACTAACATGGTATTAGGCAACATATTATAGGACAGAGGCTCTAGAGCATGAACAACGGACAAGCCATGACTTATGTATTCACGAGGCACATTTGAATGTCATTTCACGATTCACTAGCATATCACATATTCTATTTGAAGTCACATTCAACATAATTAAGAACATTTTTTTTAAACCTGCAATGAAACTTTCTTTGAACATTTGAAAGCACTTCATAACCTTTGAGGTTCTCAATCTTTTGGAAGAGTTTACATTTCGTATTCGTCGTAAAACGACCCTTATAAACATTTCATATTCATTCCATATGGCCTTTTTGGGCCAGTAAAACATTCTTTTTCTTTAAAACCTATAAAATGGCAAAGGCCAATTGCTTTTTTTTAATCTTGGTAGGAAAACACTTCTGGCAAAAGATCATTACAAGTTGCTGATTGGGTGAGAACTATTCTCGACCCCATAGTGAGACCTAACGCTCACCCCTAAGCTTTTACTCCCGGGATGGCTACATAACATATCGGACCATTACATTAACCCTCGTCAGGGCCTCTAGGGTTTTCGGACCTTCCCCTAGATTAACATCGTTCATATCATATCATATTATCATATTAGCTTATGTAAAAGGGAGTGAGGTTTAGGTTCTTACCTAAGCAACCAGCGCTATTCAGCGGTGTGTTACAACAAGCATACAAATAGCCACATTAATCCATAAAACGACCACACTTATTCAGTAAATCAAATATAATTTCATTCTAAACATATACGATGCATTTCGAAGTAACTTTCCTAAGCATGAATGTACTAAAAGGAAGTTCGAATGAAAACTAAACATATTTCAACAGCTTCGAATTTAATTCGTTTACATGTATTAGCTAGTTTAACTCGGATCGAACCTAAACACGTTTATATAACTTCGAAATTAATTCCTTTAACATGCATTAGCTAATCTACTTGATTCGAAGCTAAACACATTTCATTAACCTCGAAATTCGCTCATTTGCATGCATTGGTTAATTAACTCGAATGGAAGCTAAACACATTAAGAGGACTTCGATTTTAATCCTTTTTCATATATTAGCTAAATAGCTTGAATAGAAGCTAAGCACGTGAACACAACTTCGATTTTAATTCTTTTTCATACATTAGCTCATTAACCTGAATCGATGCTAAACATGTTAAACTAACTTCGTTTTTAATTCTTTTTTCATGCATCAACTAATTAACTTGAATCGATGCTAAACACGTTAAACTAACTTCGTTTTTAATTCTTTTTTCATGCATCAACTAATTAACTTGAATCGATGCTAAACACATTAAACTAACTTCATTGTTAATTCTTTTTATACATTAGCTAATTTTAATTGAATTCAAGCCAACCACGTGTAACAAATTCAATTTAGTCTCATGTACATGCATTAGCTAGTTGAATCCAATCGGGCTACCCACATTCAAACAATTTCGAATCAACTAATTTGCATGTAATAGCTAATTCAGGTCATTCAACAAGCATCATACACGAATTGAAGCAAATCTAGGCTAATATGCATCATTAAAGTGGTGAAATTCGTTCGAAAATTAATATTAGTTCAGGAGAGGAGTAATACTCACTTAATCACGCTCAAATCGACCTGAAACGCTCGTGGGTGGACGCCCTTCTCAGCAAACCCCGAACCCCAACTGAGAACCTCAATTTCGAAACCCTAGCCTCTTTCGAACGGTGGTGCTTTGTGGTGGTTTGAGGCTCAGTTTTGCCTCTAATTTATAGAGGAGGCTGGGAAGGAGGTCGGTCACCGGTTTTCGGCACATGGATGGCCGGTTTTGGGCGAGCAAACGCGTGGGTGTGGGGCTGTGCGAAGTGGAGGAAATCTGGTGGAGGAACGGGCGGCTGAGACGCGTGGTGTGGGGCACCAATCGTCCCTTTCTCTCGCCGGTGACGCGTGCTGGCCGGCGACAGCGCCAGATGACCGATCGCCGGTGAGAGAGGAGAGATTCGAGAGAGAGAGAGAGCTGCGGTAGAGAGAGAGAGAAGGGGTTTGGGGTGTTTCGGGTTCCCTGGCCAGATAGTCCACCCCTTTTGTCTGATTTTTCTTTTTTTTTTGGGGCTCATCTAACATGCTTCAGCTAGGTTCCAACCCCAAACTTATTAACGAATAGTCTAAACTCGAGTCGAAACGTCCTACAATTAACATTTTTAATCAAACTTCGAAAGTTAATTAAATGAAACGAAAACGATTTTAAAAGCTCCGGTCAGCGTTGATTCAAAAGTTTTTATAATTAAATAACGTCAACAATAACATGAATCAAATAATCATTCTTTTTAGTGAAATTAATAGTTAAAAACGCACACGCCTGACTTTGTATCTTTGTTGAACAATAATTCAAGGCAGCTTTATAAATTTAGCAACTAGAACAACTAATCAACAGTAAAACGATAGCGTGGAGCTAACAATTTTATATGTGAGGAAGAGTTTTTTTTAAAAAAAATTCAGATACGTTTATCGTCTGTGGTCTTTGAAAACTCATATGTTTCTCAAGGCTATACAAATTTCATATGACATGCATACAATGAATCAGTTTGAAACAATGTTTTGTTACCTAATTAAATCGCCCCATTATTTATCAAGCATCAAGGCTTGCACTCCTCAATTCACTTGCGTGGCATCAGCTTAGGCTTTTCGGTCGGCCTAGGAGGTGTACATCTATCTCAATGATTACCTCTGATGTCAATAGGGGCTTCACTTCTAGATAATTACCGGTGAGATAGTTTATTTAAACTCTCACTCTTTGGTGTTTCGAACTAAAATGGATTGAAATGCATACGACTAACTAAATTGTTCTAAAAACTTATTTTACATTATAGGGATAAACGTATAGAGTCTCAGCTCATTTCTTAAAATATTTTTGTGTTTTCCATTTTCGATGAGGAATCAGTGAGCAATCCTCTCCCTAACAAGCCAAAAGAAGTAAGGCTCCATGCCTTTTGCGGTTTGATGTCATTAAATGACCACAGTTGACTTTAGTAAAGCATGAAGACTTGATGGAGCTTAAAGGTTGGGTTATATGCTGAATAAGCATACCTAGTGTGGAGTATTAGGAGATAATTAATCTAGTTATATTCTAGTTATATTAAAATTAAATAGTAGTTCAGAGTTGTCTTGAATGCTTTCAGTCTATTGGAGATTCGTAAATGTGAAAGTGTTTCAGTCAAGGTCGTGTGGTTGTTATATAGCCTTGTCTATCTTAGGATGGCAGTAATGCCTCGAGTCCTTGAGATTTAGATGTAACCATGCTCTTAACACTACCAAAAAAAAAAGTCTATATAATGACAGAATCAACAATAAAAAATGACAGAATAGCGACGATATTATGATTTTAGCGGTGGAATTGGCGACGCAAGAGGATTGTCGGTTTTTCACTCATCGCTAAGTACCTGGTGACAAAATTTCAGAATTTCGTCGCCACTAGCGATGGACTCAACGACTGACATGGCGACAGCCTGAGTTTTGGTGAGGGATAAAAAGGCGGGAAGTCATTGACGGAATATATAATTTGTCACCGTTAGCGATGGAAATAGAAACAGAATTTCCATCTTTAATGGCAACTAAATAAAATTTTCGTTGCTGGCTTCCGAGTTACAAAAATAAAACCTTTGTTTTCGTCGCCAATCGTGGCTATGTTTGTAATTTTTTTTTAATAAAACACTTGTTTTCTGTCGTATTCCTCAGTACATACATTTAAATCCCTGCGAGAAATTTACAAGGAGTATTCACTCCATGAAAATCCTATGGCTTTGAGTACAGCTTCATTTGAAATGTTCTCAATAATTTCCAAACCACAAATAGGTGGAATATCACATATAAAACAAAATAGTTTCCAATTATAGTTAACAACAAATACAACACTAGAAACCAACCGTTTTCAATTCACAAACCACAAATCCCAAATAAGGGGTATATATCACAAACCATAAATCCGAAACAAACCACAAGTTACTAGTTATTCCAAGTGAAACTAAGAAGACGATGGAGAAGTAAACAACAAGAGGAGGGGAATTACGTAACCACCAAGAGGAAGGAGAAGCAAGCACCAAGCCATGAGAAGCATCAAGAAGCGAGGAGGAGAACCACTAATTGAGGGAAGCCACAAGCTACTCAATCACTAAGGAGAGGATCATGATCCTCTTTATCCTCATCCTCATCCTCATCCTCATCATGTTGTGGATGATAAGCAAAGGGTGGATAAGATCCTGAGTCAGAAGCTTATTGCATTTAAAAAAGAGCTTGTAATCGCTAATCACTCGTCATATGTGCTGGCTTAGTTCCTAGTTGCTTTGAGTGAACATTTTGTTGGATTCCTCCAGTTGCGCACATCTCTCCATAAGAAACCAGAAACTTTCACCTTGTGAAGTCAGCTCACCCCCCAAGTTGGTTACTGTATCCCTTAAATCATTTAGCTCTTGTTGCAGTGGCATGTAACCTATACCTGTTGACAGTCATTTATGTGAAGTATGCATTAGTATAACAATTAAATAAACTTATTATACAACTATGTTGATTGAAACTTTAATATTAAAACTGCCCTAGCTCGTTGAGTGCGACTGAAGTAATATGATTCCCTAATGTTGACAGCCTCATCGCCAATACCATAAATGCAGCCTTTTTTGTTCATGTACGTCTTCATCCGTAACTCATTTGGGTTTGTAAGTGTTTGGGATGGATCTTGAGAATTGCCATCCCCAATCCCTTGAGAGTTGATTGCAATTTGAAATTCTCGTTCAAAGGATTCCTACAATATCACAACATTTATAAAAAATCATATAGATTGCACTTAATGAAATTAAAGTATACTAGTTCAGTTTGAACTACTAATAAAGATTGACAATTAAAATAGCTTACGTATATTTGTTGTGATTTCTTATCAACCCAATAGCCATCTTCTTTGCCACGGAGTTTGTGAGTGCAGCCAAATAATTCAACAGTTGTGGGATCCGTCCCAAGTTGTCCCCTCTACGTGCCAAATAAAATTATATAAAACACATGCCAACCCACATTCAAAGTGGCATAAAGTATTAAAATTAAAATTGTAAGAAGCAAAGTTCATTACCAGACGCCTCCAATACTCATGTATAGGGATCGAGCCACAGATGTGGAGAGATGGGCCACCACTTTCTGGAGTACCTAGTGGATTCTTCTGTGCTGTTTCATGTAATTTCTTATATGCTTCATTTGCCCAGTATCGTTGAAGTCCCTCCCATTGAGCATCACCGAGCCAAATAGGTTACTTGTTGTACTTTCATGCTTTGCCAAGGAAGTCCTTCAAGTGTGCATTGCCTCTATTTTTAAATTTTTTTCTAATACGGCTCTCATAGACCGGATCCTAAGTAAATCACTTCTGTAATTATGAAGACAACAAACACATCAAATAGTACAATAACAATTTACCAGGTTCACACAAAGTGTTAATATGTAGTGACTTTAGTTACCTTGAACTCTCCAAACCACAAATCCCGTACAGGTTTGGGCACTTTATCCCAAGAAGCCAAGTTCCATCATATTTGTTTTGAAATATTAGAGAAATCTTACTAACATCACCTTTATTTGGGAGAAATCTAATTGAATAAAACACATGAAATTGATTAGTTGTTAAGCAAAATCTTGAAGTTCAAAACATATAACAATTGAAGACCTACCGATTACCATCTGACATAATATAAGTCTTTGTTCGAGTGCCCCCTCATTAGATTGTGCTTCACTACCTCCAGTTACAAGGTTTTCTTGGGACTAGTTTGAGTTAGGATCAATAGATTGGAGAGTAGGGTGCACAGGGTTAAGAAATAGGGGGTTCGGTGGAATGTTATAGGCAAATTGATTGTACATAGTTGTCTGGTTAGAAATATATGGAGTGTTGTTGCATAATTATATTTAGTTTTGATGATAACAAATCCAAGTGTAACATATTTGTCTAAGTAATGTTGTTCCAAACAAGCTCTCCAAACAGGGCCTACACTGTTGTTTGTAATATTCGTATTAACCTGGTTGCTAAATGTTGAGAACAAGTCTTAGGAACAGGTTCCAAGCTTCAGTGATACAAGATCAGCAAACAACAAATCTCGCCAAACAGTTGGCTAAGTCTTAAGGAACAAGTTCTTACATTCAGCTATACAAGATCACCCGAGGAATCAAGGTGACCAAAGTGTTTGGAGCAGCATATTTATTCTTGACAAGATGACTGATTCTTACAACAAGAAGTCTTGGTTTGGTTTAGTTTTTATCTTTTAGACTCTTGTTAATATGCCAATCTTGAAAGTCTCAATTTAACACTTCTTAAAACGGTTTTTGACATTTGCTTTGGAACACCAATTTCCAAACAACCCTGCAAACAGGGTGCCTAAGGTGTTCCTGAAACTGCAGCAGCCTCGACTGACTGTTTTACCAGTAAATTTCCTTTGGTTGGGTGCCAGCTCTAAAGGATCTTTTTATGAAATCCTAGGCTAACTAATTAAGTTCTAAAAAGGGTTATTTTTGATTTGAAAAAGATTGCAAAACCGTTTTTGCTAAGGATCTCTTTTCAAAATTCTTATCCCTTATTTTTAGGCCGTGATTGATTTCA
Organism: Carnegiea gigantea; assembly: GCA_029747015.1. Classification (NCBI taxonomy): domain Eukaryota; kingdom Viridiplantae; phylum Streptophyta; class Magnoliopsida; order Caryophyllales; family Cactaceae; genus Carnegiea; species Carnegiea gigantea. The sequence continues at coordinate 92,999 of JAKOGI010001013.1, read as the reverse complement.
AATTTGGAACCAAAATCTTTATCCTTTTTTTTTTGGGCTAAATCTGCACAGCTATATTTAGTGGGTAATTAGTTTTTATCCCTTGAAAAATCAAATTCCCTTATTTTAGTAAAATCTTATCTTCTCCAGCCGTTGTGAATCTTATTTGAAGAAACTCCCTAAGCTGCTAATATTAGAAGATTTTGTTATCTTTTTTGAAAGTATTAGCCGTTGGGTTTGTGTGTTTAAATAATGAAATCTTCTCTCCCATTTAGATATCCGGTTTTTACACAAGAAGTAAGAGATTTCCAAAAGCTGCATTTCAAAGAGAAAAACCATGACAGGCTTGTGCTTAACTGAGCTTTCAATATATTGGCATAATAGGACTTCATTGTACCTTACATCTGCTTAAGTCAGAAGCACCCCCAGTAAGGTGTTTTGTACCCCTGTTCTCAGATCAGAAAGTGAGTGAGTGTGTCCATAGTCGAGTGGACTTTGGACGTGTCCAATATAGTGTGATTGGACGTGGTGTAACCTGTCTTAGGGAAGAAGGTTACGTGGGTTACAAGTTATAACAAGGAGTGTTACTTTTGTAACGTGTTCAGCCCGTTAGTGAAGTGGTTAAATCCTACACGAGGTAGGTCGTGGTTTTTCACACCTCAGTTGGGCTAGAGGTGTTTTCCACGTAAAAATTGTGTGTGCTTTATTTCCGCATTTATTACTTTGAATTTCGCTACTGAACCAATTGGGAACAACCGCTGCAAACAAGGCTTAAGGTTGTTTGTGATTTACGAACAGTCTCTGCAATCAAGTGCTACGGCTGTTTGTCAGTTATTTGGCGAAAATCGGCCACCACAATTCACCCCCCTCTTGTGGTTGTGTACTCTTGGAATTCAACAAGTGGTATCAGAGCAGGTTCTCTTTCAAAAGGCTAACACCTTGAGAGATCCGTGAAGATGAGTGCACCACAAGGGATACTTGAAGGTCAATCCATTACTCGACCTTCTTACTTCAATGGCCAACACTATAGTTGGTGGAAAAACGGGATGGAGAACTACATACAAGCAGAGGATTACGAGTTATGGATGCTCATCAAGAACGGGCCCCTTGTTCCCACGAAAGTGCTTGAACATGGAAAGAAGGTTCCCAAGGAACCCGTAGAGTTTGATGCTGAGGATTACAAGAAGATGGAAAAGAATGCCAAGGCCAAGAAACTATTATACTTTGGCCTATGACCCGATGAATATACTCGCATTTCAGAATGTGAGTCAGCTCAGGAAATATGGAATGCCTTGCAAGTAGCTCATGAAGCAACAAGTCAAGTTAAACAATCACGCATTGAGCTACTCATGAGGCAATATGAGCTGTTTGACATGGGTGATCGTGAGAATGTGATGGACATGTATACTCGCTTTACTCACATAACAAACGAATTAAAATCTCTAGGAAAATCCTTCACCACTGAAGAGTTGGTAAGGAAAATCCTAAGGATTTTGCCTCGTTCATGGGAAGCCAAGGTGACAGGCATTCAGGAGGCCAAAGACATGAACAAGATCACCTAGATGAGCTGATCGGAAATCTTTAAACGTTTGAACTGAGAAAAAACTCTCAATAGAAGGAGGAGGCTAAGAAAGACCGAGGGCTTGCTTTAAAAGCCTTGGAAGATGATGATTCAGATCTTGAAGAAGAAGAGATGGCAATGATGACTTGGAAATTCAAGAAGTTCTTCAAGAAAGTAAAAGAGAACAATAAAAGGAAGGACTTCAGCAAAGGCAGAAACACCCCCCGAGAACAATTCTCTGGGTGTTTCAAGTGTGGCAAATCTGATCATATTGTGAAGAACTGTCCACTACTTCAAGAAGAGCAAGAGCACGAACACCCTAGGAAACAAGGCAGGAAACAAGGTGTAAACAGTTCGGGAAAACGATTCTCGAAAGCAATGCTTGTTGCTTGCGGTGATTCTTCCGAGGATGAAGAAACTGAAACTGAAGAAGGTGCTGTAGCTCTCATGGCGCAAAGTGATACAGTTTCAGATGACGAGTCAACAAACAGCCTAACTGATCTCAAGAACAAGGTACGTGGTCTCAATAAAGCAACTCTAGAAGAACTTCTGTACAATTTAATGGATACCTGTGCTGATTTGACAAAGGAAGTTCATGATCTAGAGCTTGAAAATGAGACCCTTAAAAATGAAAAACTGGGCTTATATGAAAATATTAACATGCTCAAGGAAAACCTCTTTATAAAAGAGGGAGATTATTCTCGAGTGGAGGAAAAACTCCTTGAGGTGGAAGGAATGGTTGAGTCTTTGCTCGAGGAGAACAAGAGCTTGCATGCTAATATAGAAAAACTGGAAACCGAGCTTGTCACAACCAAGCGTTGGAGCAAGTCCTCAAGAGCATTGGAGTGGCTAAACACTCATCACAGCCAAAACAAAAGAGGACTAGGATTCAAGCCCAAACAAACCGTTTACCCTGCAAACAGAAAGTATGTTGGATTACCTGAAAACATTGTTTGCTTTCACTGTGGTAAAACGGGTCACTATCGATACACTTGTCCTTCAAGAAGGTATGCTATTAAACAAAATGAAGGTTATGTAAAACAAGTCTGGATTAGGAAAGATGAGCTTTACCTATCTAAAAGAATAGAACCCAAGTGGATCTGGGTTCCCAAAACTAGGCTGAAGTGAGAGAGAACAACCCAGCAAACAACCCAGCAAAAAGGCTAAGGTACAACCTGGCAAACAGCCCAGAGAACAACTTTGAAAACAGGCAGCTGTGTTATGTTGATAGGGGGTGTTCGAGGCATATGACTGGTGAAAAATTCAATTTTCTCTCACTTACAGTTTCGGATGGTGGGAGTGTGGTATTTGGAAGCGGCAAGTCTGGGACAATTGTCGGTATAGGTAAGATTGGTGAGTCCCACTCCCACTCGATTGAAAATGTATACTTAGTTGATGGTTTGAAGCATAATTTACTTAGTGTGTCCCAACTGTGTGATAAAAACAACCTAGTAGTGTTCTCATCAACACGTTGCTTGGTTGTAAACTCAAACACAGGAGATGTCGTATGAAGGGGGAAGCGACACAAAAATGTTTACAAAGTATGTATTTCCACACTTCCCCAAAACAATCTGACTTGTTTGAGTGCCTTGAATTATGATGTAATGCTCTGGCACAAGAGACTAGGTCATGCAAGTCTATCCCTTCTGAACAAACTTGTTTCTAAAGACCTAGTTGTTGGACTACCTTCCATCAAATTTAATGATGACAAGGTATGTGAAGCTTGTGTAAAAGGCAAACAAGTCAGATCTTCTTTTAAATCGAAAAAGTGTGAAACACTACCCGACCTCTAGAATTATTACACATTGATCTGTGTGGTCCTATAAGGATAGCAAGTAGAGGTGGGAAGAGGTATGTGCTTGTTGTAGTGGATGATTACTCTCGATTTACTTGGACCTTGTTTTTGGCATCCAAGGATGAAACCTTTGAGAATTTTATTGCCTTTCTCAAAAAGGTTGAAAAGAGAGTAGGACACTCTTTAATTAGCTTGAGATCTGATCATGGTACTGAATTTGAAAACGCAAGTTTTATTAACTATTGTAATGAACATGGTGTTGATCATAACTTCTCAGCTCTAAGAACACCCCAACAAAATAGGGTGGTTGAGCGCAAAAATCGCACCCTAGAAGACATGACTAAAACAATGTTTACTGCTAGTGGTCTTCCTAGGAATTTCTGGGCAGAAGCATTGAACACCTCATGTTACATTATAAATAGATGCATGATCAGACCTATTTTGAACAAAACTCCTTATGAACTTTTCAAAGGCAGAAAACCCAACATTATGCACCTAAGAACATTTGGCTGTAGGTGTTTTGTGCATAATAATGAGAAGGATGCCTTAGGAAAGTTTGATCCTAGGAGTGATGAGGCAATATTTCTTGGTTACTCTTCTCACAGTAAGGCTTACAAAGTGTTTAACAAAAGAACCTTAAGTGTTGAGGAAAGTGTGCATGTGCTTTTTGATGAATCTAACTCGTTGAGTGAGAATGATGCACAGGAGGAAGAATTTGAATTAGGTCTTGTTCGAAAAGAAGTGTTGCTCCAAGATAGACAAGGTAAGAACATCATGGAGAAAACAACTCCTGAAGGTGTTTCTCAGAACGATAGGCAAGGTGAGAACCAAACAGGGGGAAACACCGTTGAACCCTGCTCGGGACAACACCAGTCAGGTTCCTCAGGAACAGGTTCGGGCACTGATTGTGAGCCTGAGTCTCCAAGTGTTCCAGTTAGAGCAGAGCATGTGTCTGTGGATCCACTTACTCCACGGCCATGGAAGCACCCACGTTCACACCCTCTTGAGCAAATTTTGTCTGATATTAATACTAGAGTGCAAACTAGGTCAAAGCTTAAGAATTTTTGCGCATTCTATGCGTTTCTCTCTAACATTGAGCCAAAGAATATGAATGAAGCTCTTGCAGATTCAGATTGGGTCACAGCAATGCAAGAAGAACTTCATCAATTTGAAAGGAACAAAGTATGGCACCTTGTACCTCGACCTGCAGATAGAACAATCATTGGAACCAAGTGGGTGTTCCGAAACAAACTTGATGAGTCAGGAACAGTCACCAGGAACAAGGCACGGCTGGTGGTTCAAGGGTATAATCAGGAAGAAGGGATTGATTACGAAGAAACCTTTGCACTAGTTGCTAGAATTGAGGCTATTCGTATCCTAATAGCCTTTGCAGCCCATATGGAGATCAAGCTATATCAAATGGACGTGAAAAGTGCATTTCTAAATGGATACCTTAAGGAAGAGGTGTATGTCAAACAACCCCCTGGTTTCGAAAACAATGAATTTCCTGATCATGTTTTTCAACTTGACAAAGCTCTTTATGGTCTAAAACAAGCTCCTAGAGCTTGGTATGAACGCTTGTCAAGCTTTTTACTTGAAAATGATTTTAGAAGAGGCAAGGTAGACAATACCTTGTTTCTAAAATCTAAGGGGGAACATTTGTTGGTTGTCCAAGTATATGTCGATGATATTATATTTGGTGCAACTCATCATGATCTATGTAATGATTTTTCAAAAATGATGAGGAGTGAGTTTGAAATGAGCATGATGGGTGAGCTTAACTTTTTCTTAGGCTTACAAATCAAGCAAACTTCAAATGGCACCATGATCCATCAACAAAAGTATATCAAGGAACTACTTAAGCGTTTTGGAATGGAGTCGGCCAAGCCCATAGATACTCCCATTTCTCCTTCAACCAAGTTGGTAATGGATGATGGGAGCCCCTTAGTTAAGGAGAAACTCTACAGAGGCATGATAGGGTCACTCTTATACCTCACTGCTAGTAGACCTGACATTGTTTTCAGTGTTGGTTTATGTGCCCGTTTTCAGTCTTGCCCTAAAGAGACTCATCTTAAGGCTGTTAAACGGATACTAAGATATTTAAAGTATACACCTGATTTAGCTCTATGGTATCCTAGAGGTTGCAATTTTGATCTTGTTGGATATGCTGATGCTGACTATGCAGGATTCTTGGTTGATAGGAAAAGCACCTCATGTATGACTCATTTCCTTGGACCTTGTTTGGTATCTTGGGCAACCAAGAAACAACATTCAGTTGCCATGTCCACAGCAGAAGCTGAATATGTTGCAGCTGCTTCATGTTGTGCTCAATTGCTGTGGATAAGACAACAACTCAAGGACTTTTGTGTTGACACTGGATGCATTCCTATCTTTTGTGATAACACTAGTGCAATTAACATTGCCAAAAATCCGTGTCAACATAAAAGAACAAAACATATTGACATTCAACATCATTTCTTGAGAGATAATGTTGAAAAGGGTTTGATTTCAATGAATTTTTGTACCACAGAAAATCAAATTGCTGATATATTCACTAAGGCACTAGGTAGAGATCAATTTGAGAGAAATAGACTTGAACTAGGTTTGGTGAAAACAACCTAAGAAACCTGTTCTCTCCCCCTGTTCGCAACTCTTATATGCTGCGGATGCAATTTGTCCATAGCAATGTTTGCAGTCGAATCTTTGTGCTATTTGAATATATATATAGATTGCAGAATGCGGATGCGTGTTAAAAGCCAACATGATTGGGCATGTTACTCTTATTACCGATGATTCGTATTCAAGAACAAGCAGCAAGAACAGGTATGTTCCTTGATTGTCAAATATGTGTAGCTAGTGTTTAAATGTTTTAAATTACACGCCTTCCCGAGGATAGAGTGGCGGCTACTTATGGCAAACACCCGTTGTAACAGGAAGATATTTAAAAGATCTTGTCGTCTTCTCACCATTTAAATTTGCCAATCTTTACCTCTCTCTTATATCTATTCTCTTTTCTCTCGAGTACCCGGCAAATCTCCTTCTCTCAAACCCTAACCCTTCTTAAATTCTTGCTCAAATGGCTTCAATCGAAGGCTCTGGAAGTTCTGCTTCTTCAATCAGGGGAAGGAAGCCATTCGAATCAGCCTCAGGAACAAGTCATGACCTTGTTGTCTTCACACCGTTTTTAATGGCGATTCTATAAGGTAAACCCTCTAGTCCTCCTCGCCCAATTAGCTTCAAACCCTTCCGGTTTTTGAAGAGTGTCGGACTAAAATCAGTAGGCTTGGGTTTGAAAGACATTCCCTACAATTTTGGTTGGGAATTGGTGATATTTGAGGGATCAACTGTTTACCCCCCTTCTGAAAAGAACTCTGCCCAAGTTGGGAAATCTGGTGAAAATCTTAGGTCTAAAGATGAAGTCTTTGAGTCCCCTGTTGACTTCTCTGAGTTTGTTGAGCCCTGTTCTTTTGGGTTGTTCCCTGAAAAGGAAACAGTTGCTAAAACAGGGTCTGAATCCCTCAATTTTGTGTGTAAGGAGGACCTAAGGGATGATCTGAGGGGAAGTTCTGAGGAGAGATCCTTGGAAACAGGGGGAAGCCATGGTGGAAACATTTCCCCTGCTGAGCCTGAGTTAGCCACTCCGGTCTTCCAAACCGGAGAGAAAAGAAAAAGGGTTAAGATGGTGGCTAGGCGTAGCAGAACGCCTAGATCAAGGCCACAAACAAGGCCTCAACCCTCAAAAGCCTCAGCCCCCTCTCCTCCAAAATCTGCTAAGCCCACGCGCAAATCTGCAAGAATTGCCTTCTACTCCACTCCTAGAACCACAAAATCTTCCACTCCAGTTATTGAGGAAATTTCTTCCTCTTCTTCTTCTGCGGGGTTCTCGGATTCTGATTCTGAGAACACTGCCTTTAAACAAGGGACCTCGGTATTCTCCGAGTCCACCGAAGAACAAACTCCTCCTCCTCCTAAGAAAACCACTCTCCCTGCCATTAAGTCTTCTCCTCCAATAGCCCCTCCCAAGAGAAAGACCTTCACCTTTTCTCTCTCCAAATTAACTACACCTAAGATTACCTCTTCTGTTCCTCCCCTCAAAAGAGCGAAAAAGACCCCTACCTCCCCTTCTTCTACCAAGGTTGCGCATCTGCTCAAGCGCAACATAGTGAGGGGGAAGATAGTGAAAGTTCCCTTTTTCCAGGAACATGGGTTAGAGGTGTTCCTGCAGAAACTGAGAGCCCAGCAGTGGTTGGATCTCTTTGCAAACACCGAGTTGGGGTGTTCTGGACCAGAGTTGGCTGAATTCTATGCCAACTGTGCTGTCACCGAAGGAGCGGTGACAAGCACCATTGGTGATAGAGAAGTACAATTTGATGCCCGCTCTCTGGGTGACATTTTGGGTGTCCCCTCACATGGTTTTGATGTGTGTGCGAGGGAGGATAAGTCTGTCTTAGGGACAGCCAGGCTGCTCGAGCTTTCACAGCGGTTAAGTCAAAACCAGGGTCTGCAAACACCCACCTCTGTGAAGAACGGTGAGATGACCCCCCTGCATCAATTGCTCTTCATGTTCGTTATTAGGAACATAATTCCAAGGGGTCAGGGTCGCAATCAGGCTGATGCCCTAGATCAGTGCCTGTGGATCTATTGGACAGGGAGGAACCCATTAACCTTCCTGCCCTTATGATTCGCCATATTGCGCGTATTGTAAACGCTACTCGGGCACATGATCTTGGATATGGCTTTCTGCTGACGAAGGTCTTTGAGCATTTTGGAATAGAGCTCAAAAAGAAGGTGGCTACCCAAATCATTGATGAGATAGGGACTGACACCCTTATGGGGTGTGGCTATGCTTTGGCCGAGGGCTCTGCCTCCAAACAGGGCACCAGGCCACCTCGCCCTGTTCCTGGCCGTTCCTCAGGGAAACTTGAGGATGTTCTTCAAGATAATTCTCGGCTCAAGGAAGAGCTCTCTGCTGTCAAAGCTGCCTTAGATGAAGAGAAGGCCCTCTCTGCCAAACGCCATGAAGACCTCCTGGCCCTTCTCTCTTCTCTTGCTCCCAAAATCCCTTCTCCACAGTCACCATCACCCACTGCTCCCTAATTCTGTCGGATGTTTCCTCATGTTTTCTTCCCTCTCCCTTTATGTTTTTGTTTGGTATTGTATATCTCTGGGCTGTTAATGAAATCTCTTGTTGTTGCCAACACCATGTGATTGCCCGTTGTTTATGCTTTTTAATGATGCCAAAAGGGGGAAGATGTCTGACCATATGACTTTCATATGACTTGCTATATGACTTCCATATATGATGTCTGACTATATGACTTCCATATGACTTGCTCTATGACCTAGCACCTAGTGTGGATCCCTATCAGCATTCTTTAAAGTTTTAAAGTTTTTTTTAATTTTTGTCAATATGGTCACTTGGTTTGTTATCATCAAAAAGGGGGAATTTGTTGCATAATTATATTTAGTTTTGATGATAACAAATCCAAGTGTAACATATTTGTCTAAGTAATGTTGTTCCAAACAAGCTCTCCAAACAGGGCCTACACTGTTGTTTGTAATATTCGTATTAACCTGGATGCTAAATGTTGAGAACAAGTCTTAGGAACAGGTTCCAAGCTTCAGTGATACAAGATCAGCAAACAACAAATCTCGTCAAACAGTTGGCTAAGTCTTAAGGAACAAGTTCTTACATTCAGCTATACAAGATCACCCGAGGAATCAAGGTGACCAAGGTGTTTGGAGCAGCATATTTATTCTTGACAAGATGACTGATTCTTACAACAAGAAGTCTTGGTTTGGTTTAGTTTTTATCTTTTAGACTCTTGTTAATATGCCAATCTTGAAAGTCTCAATTTAACACTTCTTAAAACGGTTTTTGACATTTGCTTTGGAACACCAATTTCTAAACAACCCTGCAAACAGGGTGCCTAAGGTGTTCCTGAAACTGCAGCAGCCTCGACTGACTGTTTTACCAGTAAATTTCCTTTGGTTGGGTGCCAGCTCTAAAGGATCTTTTTATGAAATCCTAGGCTAACTAATTAAGTTCTAAAAAGGATTATTTTTGATTTGAAAAAGATTGCAAAACCGTTTTTGCTAAGGATCTCTTTTCAAAATTCTTATCCCTTATTTTTAGGCCGTGATTGATTTCAAATTTGGAACCGAAATCTTTATCCTTTTTTTTGGGCTAAATCTGCACAGCTATATTTAGTGGGTAATTAGTTTTTATCCCTTGAAAAATCAAATTCCCTTATTTTAGTAAAATCTTATCTTCTCTAGCCGTTGGGAATCTTATTTGAAGAAACTCCCTAAGCTGCTAATATTAGAAGATTTTGTTATCCTTTTTGAAAGTATTAGCCGTTGGGTTTGTGTGTTTAAATAATGAAATCTTCTCTCCCATTTAGATATCCGGTTTTTACACAAGAAGTAAGAGATTTCCAAAAGCTGCATTTCAAAGAGAAAAACCGTGACAGGCTTGTGCTTAACTGAGCTTTCAATATATTGGCATAATAGGACTTCATTGTACCTTACATCTGCTTAAGTCAGAAGCACCCCCAGTAAGGTGTTTTGTACCCCTGTTCTCATATCAGAAAGTGAGTGAGTGTGTCCATAGTCGAGTGGACTTTGGACGTGTCCAATATAGTGTGATTGGACGTGGTGTAACCTGTCTTAGGAAGAAGGTTACGTGGGTTACAAGTTGTAACAAGGAGTGTTACTTTTGTAACGTGTTCAGCCCGTTAGTGAAGTGGTTAAATCCTACACGAGGTAGGTCGTGGTTTTTCACACCTCAGTTGGGCTAGAGGTGTTTTCCACGTAAAAATTGTGTGTGCTTTATTTCCGCATTTATTACTTTGAATTTCGCTACTGAACCAATTGGGAACAACCACTGCAAACAAGGCTTAAGGTTGTTTGTGATTTACGAACAGTCTCTGCAATCAAGTGCTACGGCTGTTTGTCAGTTATTTGGCGAAAATCGGCCACCACAATTCACCCCCCTCTTGTGGTTGTGTACTCTTAGAATTCAACAAGTGTAATGATGGAAAGCCTCAAATTGAGATGCGATTGGTCCTGAAAGACCTGGTATGTAGGCAACCATTGTTACTCCTGGCTGAAATGTGGTCTAAGGTGCCTGGGGGGAAGGTTGACCAACGTACACTGCAGTACGATCTGTGGAGGAGTTCCTACACCCTCGTCCTCCACTACCAAAAATTCGGTTTATTCCGACAGAATATTTCAACAGAAAATAGCTCTGTCGGAATCTCCAACGAAAATTCGACGGATTCAGAAAAATTTGGTTGAATTCCAAAGGATTTCCCAACAGTTGTATTTTCCACTGGAATTCCGACAGAATCCGACAAATTTCGACGGAATTCCAGTGAAAATTCCAACAGAATTTCCGTTAGAAAATCAAAAAATTTCATAAGGAATATTTTTTTACCCCGAGTTGAATGGAGAGAAAATAAAATTTTTTTTAAATATTCCGACGGGATTCGGGTTCCGATGGAATTTCTGAGGGAATTTTGACGGAATATTCCATTAGAAAATAAACAACTTCTAAATAAATTTATTTAAACCTCGAGTTGAATGGAGGGAAAATTCAAAATTTTTCGAATATTCCGACGGAATTCCAGTGGCATATTCCGTTGGAAATTCTCTTATAAAATTCGCCCCACGTTTCATTTTTCTGCAGCTCATTTTGTAAAATAGAGAGAGATAGAGAAAGAGAGGCAGCACCACCACTTGCCATTACCCCATCGCCGCTTGCCGCCATCACCTCCTCTCACCGTCATTCATCGTCGACTTTTTGAAGGTTTTTCCTTGTGTAATTTGTACAAATTTGTAGTCAATTAAGTATAAACGTTGAATTTACTAATTTGTATAATTAATTTGCATGTAATTATGTAAATTTAATAGTTTATATTGTTAGTTTGTTATGTTGATGTTAGTTTGTTAGAGTGATAATTTGTTCTCAATTTTGTACTTTGTTGTTAAAGAATATAATTTTTTTATTAATGAAGAACAATTTAAAGCTAATATCAATTTAATGTCAATGATGAGAATTTATTGTGCATTAGACATATTAGAAAATATTTTTATAGTTCATTATTATATTTTTTATTTTTTAATAAATTGCGAAAATTCCGACGAAATTACCGACGGCTTCCGACAGAATGCCGACGGACTCCGACAGAATTCCTGGGTTTTCTAAAATTTTTTCTCGGAAAAATTTTTTTTTCAAAAAAAATCCAAAGCATCCTAAGGAATAGTTCCGTCGGATACATGAATTTTCGTCGGAGGTCTGTCGGAGGGGGCCTCCGATGGTCACCTCGCTCAGTCAAAATTGTTCCGATGGAATACAGTTTTCCATCAGAACCTCTTCCCGACCCTGGTTATTCCGAACGGATATCTTCGACAGGAATATCCGTCGGCAAATGAATTTTCCGGCCGAAAAACTTACTTTTTAGGTTGGAAAATCCGTCGGAATATTGAAAATTTTTAATAGTGCTCTACCTCTAGTAGAGGCCTTACTTCGACGAGAAGTGGAATCCATACCTAAAATAGTTTTCAACAAATGCAGGTACAAATATGTACCAATTGCACATATCAACTGTTTACTCGGATAATATAATAGGTAGATAACAGATATTTTCAAAATTCATTCATACAATAAAAGTAAAGTCACAATCAACAATTTTTCAAGTAAGTACTGAAATATATAATAATTCATAAGCATTCAATCATCTGCATCATCATCATCATCAACATTTTAGGGGGAAGGTTATAAGGTGTAACTGCCACCGGCCAAATAGAGTAAGATCTTGAAGATAAAGTGTAATGATTAAATCCATCAGCACATAAGCCAAGCATCACATTTCGAGATTTGCAACAAAATCAGGGTTCCTGTTATCGAAATGTTTCCCTGTTGCCCCATCTCATGGATGTCATATAACACTGTCCTCACGTCGATGTTTATATTGTCATCTCATGTACTTTGCAGTACTTCTTGATGCATACAACCTCTAAAGTCGAGGTTTTAATAGCAAGCAACGTATCCTTGAGCATAGCAATGGATTTTGATTCCTTTGTTGTGACCTTTGCCTCTTCCATCTTGAATGCCCACAAAACTTATATGCATCCAGGTTTGCGTCCTCTTTAAAGACTAGCATGCAACCTTTATGGCACAGTCAATGTCCACCACATCATTACCGAGATTTTTAACGATCTTCTTCGCTTACCCATAGTTTTTTAGCACGCGGTTGTTAGGTGGACACATCCCCTTCATTAGTTGAACAATTTCAATGAAACAATTTTGTGGTATGTTATAATCAGATTTGATATTCAAGAGTCACACAGTAGCAAAGAGCTCACTGTGGGTGGAAGAACCATCGTATAAGGGTTGTTGAGTGGCTTGAGCCATATTATAACATGGTTCTAGACAAGTGCTTGACTCCTCATCCCTTATATTTTGATTTGCCATTATAGCATCACCAACCATGTGCTCCATATGATCTACATAGGATTCATTGTAGTCATTATTAATATGACTTGAATCTCCAGTTTTGGGAATTTTACTATTTGAATATCCAAAATTATATTGCTAGGACTCTACTTCTCCATGACTTATCCAAAATCAATACCCCGTCATAAAACCCTTATATATGAGGTGCACCTTGACCTCATTGGGTGTTAAGTATACCCTATTCTGCATTTAGCACATGGACATCTATACTTTTCCCCATTCAAAAACTCTGTCTGTTTGCGTGCAAATTAATCAAATTGATTTATTCCATTTTAAAATTCTTGCGTACAACCAGTACGATCAAGCAATAATCTATTATACATCCACCTATGATATGGAGGACCATTGGTATTCTCCTCAAACAACAATAACCATATAAGTTAATGGACAAGAATTAATTTTAATTTAAGCAATAACTATATAAATTACTCAATTATTTATTACATATAATTTAATACTCAAAGACAACATTAATTAATCCACAAAAACACATATAATTACATCCATTTGTATATATATAGTATTAGAAACTTGCATTATATAAGTTATCTTATATTGTTGTTAATTTCACAAAAATAATAATTCATCCAAATTATAAATTAAACTTCTACATAATTCATCCAAACTACTTTCACAAAACTAATAATTCACAACCATACTTATATAAAATGAAATAATTTTATACATTTACTTATAAATTTCTACAAATATATTTATATTCTCACGACTTTTAAAAAACCAATAATTGAGCCAAACTTGAGCATTTTATTCCACCAATATATCAAATTTTAACTTAAAATTACCAAACCTAAATCTAAACCTAAATTACATTACGTAAAATCTTAAACCAAGTTAACGCAATAACTTCACACAAATATCACATTTCAGCAAAATTAAAAAGCATTTCATTTCACCAACATATCAAAATTTAACTTCAAATTATCAAATCTAAACATAAATTACATTGGGCAAAATCTTGAAACAAATTAGAGCAATAACTTCATACAAATATCACATTTCAATAAAATTACGAACCAAATCATTTCATTCCACCAACATATCAAATTTTAACTTCAAATTACCAAATGTAAACCCTAAATTGCATTCAGCAAAATTTTGAAACAAATTCGAGCAATAATTTAACACAAATATCATATTTCAACAAAAATATGAACTAATATGAAATTCTAACAATGTACTGCAAAAATTTGTACAAATTAAAACTAGTTGAAGTGAGAAAATTACCTTAATTTCACTAAAAACAACCAGCAATGGGCGACTGTAGGCGCCGGCAGTGGTGGCCGATGGAGGGGATGGGCAGCGATCGGCGGTCAGGGGAGTTGGCATAGCTCTCGACCTCTCTCTCTCTTTCTTTGGTCCGTTTGCGAGCAAATGAAACAAAAAACCAGATTTGGTTCTTTTAATTTAGGCCGCGACGGATTGGCCCAGGGACTTTTTAAAAAAAAACCTAGCAACGGATATTCCGTCACCATATACAATATTTTTAACTGGCAACGGAAAATAAATCATATTTTAATTTTCTTGGCGGCGGATATTCCATCGCCAGTATTGAAAACTAACAACGGAATTATCTTTCCTTCGCCAATTCTGTCGTTCAGTCTGAGTTATTTCTAATACAATTTTTCTATCGCCATTTCTGTCGCTCATTCCATTGTTATTTTAGTTTGTTGTTGAATGCCATCATTATTTTGTGCTTTTTAGTAGTGATAAGTAATCAGCTTAAGCTATTTAAGTAATTAGGGTTGGGGTCATTGTAGTTGTGGTATCAGAGCCTAGTTTAAGGGCCACTGTGAGCTATAGATGTTTATGAGTTATGTTAGACTAGTTAAATGAGATGCTGATCATAATGAGTTCATGTTCATGAGTGCATGATGAGGATACTTTCGTGAGTATTTAGTTGGCTCTCATCCTTTTGTGTTGTGGCCAACAGCATGGTTAGATAACGCTGGGGAACTTCATCATTAGCAAAGTATAGCATGGAAGCATTGAATTCACCTCCTGTTCACGTACGTATTCTAGGAAAGTTAACCAGGATCATAGTAATAATTCTGTAAAATTTGGGATTACCCTTTTGTTTTGTGAGAATGACTTTAAACTAGAGGTTCCATTAAGAAATACAGATATATTTAATATTCAGCTATGGTGATATTGAAGACACGATGCGAGGATGCCATTCATAACTTCTTATGTCATTAATGGAGAACCAAATCATAATTAACATTTTAGACAGGCGAAATGCAGTGTGTTGTAAATCAATGCATTGAATCAATATAAAACAGTCACTGCAATAGTGCAATACTGTATACGACTGGGGACTTCTCACACTGTCGTAGGTGATTCCCAATAACAATTTAACGTAGTCAATTATTATAGATGTCTAAAAGTGGAATCCTATTTTTCGTTACCCAATGACAAAAATTGTACACCAACTTGTGTGCTTGGGGGCCCGGCAAAGTAAATCTTGAATTTAGTTACAAAAGGCCGATAGACCAAGAAGCTCAAATAGGCCCAAATTAATAGTGTTCGACACCCAGTTGAGATCCACTTTATGGAGTATAAGATTATTAAATCTAGCTACCAACATTCTTCATTAAATAAGCTTTCCCATGACATATTATGCACCAAAGTTCGATAAGCAACGAAAAATATATAAGTCGAATATTTGGGCTTGTCCTGAACATGATGCTTATTCACTATTTTGCATATATCTTGTTCCCCATTTAGTTAAAAATTTTGAAATTACTTTTATTAGAAAATAGATTCACTAAGATTTTAAGAAAATAAAAGAATCACCCAAAAAGGCTTGAAAGTCATGCCCAAAACAAATTGGGTTATCTGCGGCGCAACTCGGGAAGTTGGTTAGGTTCCTGCTTCTAAGGACGCGGTTGAGTCCTTTAGTTGGGAACTCAGCTGGAATCCTTGTCTCTGAGTCTGTTTATGCCTGAGGAAGATTGCCTAACTCAAAATTCTAGGTTGATTAGTTTACCAAGACTAATTAGTCAAAAACCTAGCTGAATTAGTGTATTTTTTAGATTAACCTTAATGAGACTAGGATTAGATCTCCTTTCTTTGAACCGATTCGAATTATCCTCTTAACCACTATAAATAGGGCTTGCCCCCAGGGATTAGGGGGCAGAATTTGGCATCAAATTGGCATTAGTTAATTGGCACCAAATCAGATTGGCATTAAAATACATCAAAATATTAGAGAGGATAGCATCAAAATTTAGGAGAGAAATACCCCACACATTGGAGATAGAGAATTGGGTCGGCCATTAAAAAGGTATCACTCTATTGACGCTCCTAGGTAAATAAAGTGGGTTATCCTAAGGGCAACAACCCTACCTTTCCCGAGTCTTCTACTTCGTTTCTCTGTTATGATTTTTTTAATTCTAAATTACTAAAGATGTAATTTTTAGGTAATTCCTTCCCTACCATAACTATTTTGCTATTCTATGGGTTTTTGTTAGACTAAAGTTTGTAGCTTTTCCATAATTTTATATTATTAAGTGATTCTAATCTGTTGCATAAATGTATGTTAGCATGATTAAGTCTTAATTTCCCATGCTTATTAGTAGAGACCATTAGTGATTATGGGCAATGATGAGATATATAACATCAGATCACTGTACCATCGCCCTCATATCTAGAAGTTCGATTCCAGACTAAGGAGTCAGAATGGTCACCACACTAGGAATTGCTCGGGGGCCTTGCCAAAATCCTTTTCAAGCAGCTTCAATTTGTCTCTTAGGTGTCCCTATTGCATGACTTACTTCAAAAGGTGTCATGATGTGTAAGTTTTCTAAAAACTCACTGGGAACTCTGTTAGTTGAAAGATTAACATTTCTTTTTTCCTTACTGTTGGCATTTATTCTTGCATTGCTAAACTTGGGAAAAACATATTCGAACCATGGCAGCAAAGTCTACCAGGACCAAAATCAACGTACTAAGCTAGCTTAGGAACCCGCCCGGTTTCCTAGATCAAACCTGCACCCAGATTTTGGGCTAGGTTGAAGGAATTGCTGTGGCCTAAGATTAGCAAACTAGACTCTGGCCCTACCTTGGGAACCTAACTGGATTCCTCGGCCAGACCTAAGGCCCAACCTCATGTGGCACTGAAAGCCCAATTCTACCTAATCTATAATAGAAAAATAAAAATAAATTTGCTTTTTAGAAAACGCAACGTAACTCATGTGGCGATCCCACTGGGGAAGTTTTTTTTGAAGAAGGTGAGATTTGAACTTCAATAGGGGAAATTATCTTAATTGTACTAGCATTATGCATATTTGCATTATAAGACATTGCCTATTAGGGACAGTCTCTCCAAGCAGAACCCTAATTCTACACCTCAGGAAAGTGGTCAGTTAATCAATGGGTCTATTTAGACTTCCAACTGAGCAAGCAGCTGCTTCACCCACTTACAACATACTTTTCTGGCCCCTACGACTCGGGACAGCAACCAAAACCTCTAGTCATACCATGCACCCTATGGATGGCATACGAAGCGTTAAGTCATGAGATGACTGTTCAAAACCTGGCCTGGAACCTTTGCAATGTAGAACTCTTATTTAGGTTGGAACTTAGGTGTATGATTTATGCAATATGTCCTTGTATGATTTAACATCTTTAGTCCAAAGAACTATGCCTTGATACTGTGAGCCTCAGAAGAGCCCAGATTAAGAAAAACTCTCAGTTTGCAAATTGGAATCAAAATGGTTTTTTAGGCCCATTGAGTCCTAATAAGGCTCTTGATCCCGAATCCAAGAGGTTGCAACTATAGTTTAGAAGTATGAGTTTTTTTGGTTAAAAAAGGAAAAAGGGCAATCCCGACTGGGATTGTTAGAGGGGAAAAAAAAAGATTCATTGGTAGTCTATGTTTAGAAATAGAATGGAGTCTGTGTCAAGCCCAAAACCTCATCGGGATCCCTTAGGGTCTAATTAGCAGAGTCTATTTCGCATATGCATACTAGTCCAGTAAAAAGGAAAAATAAAGAAGGGTAAGTTCCAAGCTGGGTTAGAACTCAACCGCAATCGAATTAGGAAGCTAGGATAGGTCTCCATTCTATAGAATCTGCATTCATGGCATGATGTCGTATTCTGGGCTCTCAGTGTTAGAGTCAGATCCATAAATTAGCATAATTCATTCCTGGTCTTAGCACATTAGTAGTAGGATACTTGAGGCAAAAAGAGTTATACATCATTTGGCCTCACCACACATAGTTCATGAGTCCATCTAGGCCCAAAGTACAACCCATTGGACCTTCAGAGCACTAGTCTATTCTAGGTTACATCCAACCATGCATCATATTCATAATGCATTAGTCCAATTAAGACTTGGATATCTTACCCATAAGTTCATGGTCCACACATCATATTCCCTAAATCTAGGATCCCAATATGAGTCCCTAGATCTAACCAGGTGCCAAAGCTAGCCCATTCTAGGCAAACCAAACCATAGTCAAACTTAGGTTAGTTTAGGCCTTTGATTCACCTAAGAAAGATTGAGCCTAACTTAAGCTCACAAGTCAGGTCTTGAAGTCTAACTTTGGACCTAATCCAGGATAAGGTCTGATTTTAGCCTAAAATATCATATCTTAATCGCACTTCAGCCTAAACCTTCAAGCCCATCATGCCATTTTCTCCTTCTCTTCAAATTGCAAGTCATTAATTATTTCCTTTGGCCAATATCCAGCAGGGTGGACCACTCATAACATTCCACCTCTCTAAATCGTCACCCTATTGCTGAGGATAGGAAAAACAAAGAAGGAATATGAGTAGAGTCCACAAACTGGGCAACTTCTATCTTGAGAAGAGTCTAAGGGAGCTCCACCAACTGGATCAAAATCAAAATCCAAGTCAAAGTCCAATACTTTCACCAATCCTGATGGCAAGAGGTGACGAATTTGGTAGACTCATAAAAATGGTTAAAAAATGCAAATTGGACTGGACGAGAGTGAAAAGAAGATAGAACTAATAGCCACTGCACTCTGAACTCTAATGAAGAACACCCCAAAGGAAAAAGGAGAGAAACCTCGCAATAGAGGAGGGAAAGATGATAAGAAGAAGGGAAAAAAAAAAGAAGAAGAAGAAAAAAGAGCACTACTCAAACCGATCTATAGAGGAATCTTCCATGTTCAATAATTACTTTAATGACTATGCAGGATTCACCTCTATCCTAAAAGGGAAATTACCCTAAAAATTTACTATTCCGAGCATCAAGTTCTATGGAACTGAAAATCTTCACCATCGTGTGAGGAATTTTCTTAGTGCAACGACAACAAAAGGAATTAACAAGGACATCTTCCACATCATATTTGCTTGGATGCTCGACAAGTATGTGATGAGGTGGTACAATATTGTAGACCTACAACCGATCATAAACTAGGATAATGTTTATAAATAATTTCTATGTTAGCATTTATACAATGGTGGCCTACTAATCACGCTCAGAGACCTAGAGTCAACTAAGTAGAAGGAAATGAAAAGCTTTTCTGACTTGCTTACTCGATGGAGGGCAAAAGCCAATCATATGGCTAACCGATCCTCAGAGGCTGATCAAGTAAGGTTGTGCATCAGGAGCCTCTAGCCCACATGTAGACAACACATATGATTCACAACATTTTGAAAACTTTAATGCACTAAGGAACGTAAGTATTCTATTGAAGGAAAAATTAGTTATGAGGCTCTTGCCAAGACTGATAGCAACTATCAGAATATGGATAAGAAAGACAAAGGTCGTACAATTAAGAAGGTGTATGCTCTAGAGTACTACACCAAATCCATCCCTATTGGAACCACTCATGAAGGGAAACAACTTGCTTGGCTTACGTGATGACATTCTAGCCATTTTAGACCACTAAAGCGAAATGTGAGTCCCTAATATTCACATGATGGGCATAGTTGAACCCAAGTCCAAAATGCCTCCATACAAGATGTCTTGAATTTAGAAGATGTGATGTGTTATGCTTAGCTTATAGTCATGTCTTGAGTCTTAGAATCATTCACCTTCTTTCCCATCTTAAATCCAAGTCTGATGTAATTTAATTCATTAATAAAATCTTCTTCTCTATCAGTTCTTCACATATTCTTATATCCTTCTTTTCTAAAATGTTTCTGTTCTATAGTGAACCGAGGGTTGGAAAAAAAAAAAAAAAAGAAGGGAGCAAAAAAAGCAAGAAAAAATAGAGAAGAAAAAAAAGGGGGGGAGGCTAGCTCGAAAACTTTACAAGACGAACTAGGCAAAATTAGAGAGAGCAAAATATATTAAAAAAGACTAAGGATTTCAATCCATTATCCAGAAATGGGAAAGATCAAGAATTTCTCACAATAAGTCATGCAGTTTTAGAGGACATACCTAAGATAGGAGACCTCCTTTGCTAACCCAGATCGATGCCTATATTAAACTTAAACCACTTGGAACCCCTTTGAGCCTTCAAATAAGCTTATTTCTTTGATAACCACATCTAACCTAACCAAAGAGTAGGAGTATGTCATGGATGACTCTAAAAAAAAAAAGGTTTAGACCAAATGGTCCCATCTAGAAAGAAAAAAAAGAAAAAAGAAGAAAGGAAAAAAAAGAGTTTCAAATAAGAAGGATAAGAAAAGAAAGAAATTGCTGATGTACATGAGCTGTTTCACCCATGCACACTTAGGGATTTCATAAGGATTGTTTGAGCCTTGAAGTCAATTCCTTCCTTTTAGCACCTTAACCCTGAAGTCAGCCTTAAAAAGTCCTCCTAGACCCGTTCCTTCTTTAAGCTGCATGCTGTAACTCTTGAACTACAATTGGATATGTAGGCATCCACTTTGAGGCCTGAAGATTTTTTTCCACAAAGAAACATCTGAATTGAATCATTTAGTCTCTAAAAAAAAGGATCAAGAAAGAAACCAGAGAGAGAGAGAGAGAGAGAGAGAGAGAGAATAAAGAGCAGCAAGCCTAAAAACCTAAAAAGGCAAACAAGGCAAAAGGAGAGTGAAAATAAAACCTTGATTTTCAGAGGACAATGAAGCATTTCATTGCTTGCACTCATCGAGTCAAATTAGACAAGTCATTCACCAACTTTCCCACCTCTTCTCAATCATTGTAGCTTCTAATCTTACCCTATTCCAAAATTAAGACTCTTGGTCTCAACCATGACTATAAAGTTGGGAAAGGATACTGACCTCATATTCTCAGCATTCCTAACTGGGCACCCACCCATTATGTAAGACGGGGGCTCTCCTATATTTGCCTTCGTAGTTAGGGCCCCCTTCATGGTAAACATTTCTCGACAAGGAGATGATGAATGTCATATTTGTATAGGATTATTTAGTGTTTGGCAGTCATTTTAGGGGATTAATATGCTTAATTGTATGATTTATGACCTTATTTCTACTATTACGCTTGATTTCACTTGTTTTGAGAGATTTTACAGATTTTCACTTTGTGAGCCAAGTCATGTGAGTAGAATGAGGATTTTTGAGACCTTAACGATCAAAGAAGATAGCAAAAGTGGCCCAAAGACACCTAACACAGTCAAACCGTAGCCAGAATCACAGTCCAGGGAGATCCATGAGAAGCAGCAAGTTAAACAAGGGAGAGACACCATGACAGAGGGCACCACGGTCTGTCTAAGGTCAGCCTTGTTCCACTATAAGAAAATTGATGTTGGGCGAGGGGCAATCTCGTCGCCCATTGTGCATATTTTGATGCCCTTTCGTTAGGACGACGAAATAATATTTGTCGTGTGTTCGATGTCTGAATGTCGAGGCTCGTAAATAGTGCGGCGAAATTTATTATTCGACACCCATGGAGAGGATAAGCGCCAGAAAAATCTTTGTTGCCCTATGCTCTGTAGAACCACGAATGTTTTGATGGCCCATTTTTATATGGGCCTTCACTTTCCAGTTTTTATGGCCCTTAATGTGTGCAGGGCCTTGAAATTTTTTGTGACCCATCTTTTTGTAGGGCCTCAGTTTTCAATTTCGTGGCCTGTCTTTGTAGGGGACCACAAAAATTTTTTTTGACCCTTTGTCTAGTAGGCCTCAATAGCCTTTGTTTATGGCCGTATTGCTCAGTGGAAGATTGACTTCGTAGTTTTAGGCATTGGATTTTTTTGAATAATCCAATAGTTGATTTTTTGGGTTGTTCAATTTCTTCAGTACATCATAACATAAACTATACAAACTTGTTAAATAGAGCATTAATATTAACAAAATTCATGTACTTTAATTTGATTACTACTAATTACCATGGAAACACTCATACATGTATATACTTTTTACAATACCCAAAATATTGAATGGAATAAGTAATGATAGTTTCTATCTAAAAATGGAAATCAGAAGCAGATATAGGCTAGCTAGACAAGTGAAATAGAAGAACTATACATATTGCAATGTGATATGTACAAAATGGTTTTTCACTTGTCTCCAAGGATCCCAATAGACCTCTTGCATTCTTTAATAAGAACATGTACCTACACCTTGCTCCCATGCCTTGTTCTATATACCTAAACAATTGATGTCCATGCTTCTCCATAAATAAACCTAGCGTTGACCAATCAAGAACGAGCAAAAGGAAAAAATAAAACAATGCTTGCTAATTTGTTCATATAAATGTAGCACTCAGAGGTATGCAAACATTGAAGAAGCTTCGCAAAGGGCATAATAATAATACCTTCACGTCTTTACAATCGAATGACAAAATGGGTCAACATCAACCTGAGCCTGTCAATATGCAGAGCAACATCAACAATGTCAGAATAAAGCTAAGATAGAAGATTCCAAATTCTCACTATTTCAACTAAAAGAAAGCAAAAGTGGCCAGGCTAAGAGGAGCAAGTCCCAGATCAACAATTTCACTTTTTCACTCTTTTATAAGGATGATTAAAGATACCATGACAATGTCAAGTGCCATCAACAGGGGACTAAAATCATAAAACATAAATATTCTACAAACCATGCCAAACACTGACTAGCTGTGATAAAAACCCAACTTTAACTCAAATACCCTGCCAAACAACAAAAACCCAGCTCTAACTCAAACAGCTACAGCCATGACAATTACAAGTCTATCAACAGGGACCTAAAATCATAACACACCACCAAACTAACCAAGTGGCCACAAATATCCAGTAACCCAGCAACATAACTTAGCATGATTGTTACATAGTAATATCAATTAACACGAAAATCTAGAGTTTGCACAAGAAGATCAACCTTGTTCAAGAAGAAAAATTGGAACTTCAGCAAAAGGTAGTAGCCTAATCTCTTTGATGCAATAAACTTCTTATTATAAGCTTAGAGCTAGCACAACCATTTTCTGAAGCTTTAAAGTCAAAAATTAACAGTAGCATACAAGTAAACATGTTCCTTACCTCAGGTATACGAAGCAAGGGATGTGAGTGCAACTAATAGAAGTTCTATGCTCACAAATGGTCTGGAGAACCATAGGGGAGGATTAAAATGGACCTATATGCCTATAGCTGTGCCAACCCTAACACGAAGGTCAAGGAATCAATGCCAGGAAGAAGAACAAGAATAGGGTAAGAATCCAGCAACTAAGTACGTTTTGATTGAAACTAATATATGCTCATTCTGCTGATTCTTTTTTTCCCCCCTTGCCCCCTAGTTTTCAAACCAACCTTGTTTTCATCCCCCTCCTCTTTCCCTTTTTTTCTTTTTTTCCTCAATTTCTTTGTTTCTTCTCTTCTTTAAAGAGCAGCAAACTACAACTTTAAAGTGCAGCAGACTTTTTTAAAGTGCAGCAAAGTAGCTCAACTAACCAGGTTGGTATTGGATTCATTGTCATTATAAAATCCGCAGATCATGAAGTCCTGCTTGCTTTCATTAGACGCAAAGAAATATAAGAAATACTATTTTTAGCAGGTCATCTCCAACTGCCTCAGAGTTGAGAAACACTATTGAGGAGTCAAACCAACACACTAACTCTGAGAGAAATGGGTGGATAACATTGATATGTCAAGCATAAAGTGAATCGAAGCAGATAGTAACATGAATACACACTATTCAATAGTCTAACCAAGACACTAGGAGAAAAGGGTAGATAACCCTCACATCTTAAGCACAAGTGAATCAAAGCAGATGGTAACATGTATTTCCCATATACATTGAAAGTTAGGCAGAGTCTTACATACATCAAGACCACATGTTAGTGCTTAAGTTTTTGGCATAGGAATAACTCCTAAAGACTATAGCTTACATATGACAAACACTGGTTTTGAAGTTCAATGCAATATAAATACTTTAAACCATCCATCTATGATATCAGATACATCAAGGCATTAATTAAACAATTAGCAGAAAATGTATGACCATGGCTAGCTTAACCCAAAAAAGGGAGGAAAAAAGTACGCATAGCGACAACTCCAATAGCGACATTAACAGGGGACTAAAATCATAAAACATCACGAACACTAACCAATAGAACCAAGTTGTAGCCATGACAATTACAAAAAGCATGCTAGACACTAACACTGACTGGCTCTAATAAAAACCCAAGTCTAACTCAAATACCCTGCCAAACAACAAAAACCTAGCTCTAACTCAAATAGCTCCAGCCATGACAATTACAAATCCATCAATAGGGACCTAAAATCATAGCACACCAATACTGACCAAGCAGCCACCAATGTCCAACAACCCAGCAACATGAATTGGCATATAGCAACCCAAAAGGATAATAACAACAAGACAACAAAAACCCAACTCAAATTAAGAGGGGAAGAGAGAGGGGGAGAGAGAGAGAGAGAGGAGCCAAACAATAACTCCAGGTATCGCTTCATTATGGGGGGTGAGAGAGAGAGAGAGAGAGAGAGAGAGAGAGAGAGAGAGAGAAGAGTAGAAACTAAAATAAATTCAGATAAACTAAAAAAGTAATGTACTTGAGTGATTTATATGCCACGGTTCAAATTAAGCAGCATCTCCATGACCTCTGTTCTAATTTTCTTCTCTCTCTCTATTGCTTCCTTCTTATGTTTGTACTCTCTCTCTATCAATTCCTACTTGAGTTTATTATATCTCTCTCTATTGCTTTAGATTTCATTCACTTAATTTTAGCTTTGACCTCTGAGTTGGCCGATTGGAACTCCCCGACTTGACCTTGGAGAGCAGCCTCTTTTTCCGGCAATTGTTGGATTTTGGCAGTGACTTCAACCGTCATCACCTCTGTAGCTCTACCTTTTTTAGGAAGTTATGGACCAGGCCTAAGCCCTCCATGGTAACCTAACTTTTCTTCATAACCAGGAGATAAGCTTGTTTGATAGACAAATTGTCAGCACCTTCCTTTTCGATTTAGCTCATATGGAGTTCCTTAAATTCTTCATACTTTGCCACTGCTTTAGGATCCCAGAATCCATCTTTATGCCTGTTTACAACATCTATATGGCAAATAGTATAAAATAAGATTCATTGGTTCATATATTAAGAGAGACTAAGTATACAAAAGAGGAATACAAATATACCTTTTCGTCCTCTCCCATAATTGAACATATGTAGGAACTTCATCAATTTCTTGGGTAGGATCTTGTGCACTGCCATGATGGGGATCTTGAGTAGAGTCTTAGGGGTGCATCAGTAATGGAATTATCTATAAAATAAAGAACATAGTTAAAGCAAATAGTTCAATACTAATATATGACTACATGAAGCTACTTTCACTAACTCACCTCATCATGATAAATTCTGGCTGTTGGCTTCATGCAATTCACAGGTTTTATCTTTTGCCTCAACCTATTTGCCTGATGTTTTTTCACTTATATGCTATAAGATGATAATTAGGAAAATATGAATGCAACAAGAACATAATTAAACAACCAACCTAATGTGAGCCTTTAGATGAACAGTGATCATAAAATACCTACTGCTTCGGATCTGCCCAATGGTTAACTAGCCAATCCCATTTGTCTTTGTGCACTTTCGGAGGCCTATTGGTAATAGCCGAAGTAATAGTCTTTCCAGCAAAATGTTCTTCCTTTAGCCTGTACTACCAACCTCTAAACAATAGCATACATTGTAGTTCCAGTGCACGGGCGACATTAATTCCATCGGCTTCTATAGGCAAATTCCATTCTACTTAGATTAGGGCAAATAAAAATACAAACAGACAATTAAAACTAAACTTAACTACTTGATTGCATTCTATTTAGCCTTTTTGCTCGATAAAGTTATTAGTGCAGTAAAAACGAATCACATATAAGAGTGACATTATTGTTGGATTTCCGACATTCAAGATGATAAGTTATATAATTGTAACTTTACCTTGAGTTTGTCGAACAATCTTGTCTTAGTATCTTTATCCATGTTAATCTAGTTCCTGTAAGGGAAGGATTATGTTAAACAACTTACAAGAAACATAATTATGATTACTTAAGCGGGCAGTGGAAGAGTTTAAGTGAAATAAAGAAAATAATGTTGGGAGCTTATATCCGGAAAAAAATGGACCAAAATTACCTTGAACCTAGCGGGCAAAATTTCTTCACCCACTTGCTATAGTCACCAATGAAGCGGTTAGCATTTTTACCGATAACACGTTCCATGTCTGGTGTGATCTTTGCAAAAGGCTTAACATTAGGGTTTTGGTCCCTCTCACGTAGTGACTTCACGCCTCTAGTTGGCCAATGCTTGCAAGCTTCAAATTTCCATATAAAGAAGTAATCATGAGGATTATCTGCAAATTTAACTTATCAAATACATATTCAACCCTAAACCTAAAAAAAAAAAAAAAGAAATACCATTCTGAAGTGCTTAATTGTTAAGCTCTCCTTTTCTGCCTATAACTCAAAGGAGGTTGCACATCTTTTCGAGTAATGTCACTTTCTGTTAGGGGCTGGTTCTGTGACACTGCAACATGAGAAGATGCATTTGCTACCTATCCCTACATATAAGAGCGACAATATTAGCAACAAAAATATGATAAATGTAAAACGGTTAGAATATATTAACAAATGCACAATTATATTTCTTATCACTATTCACTACCACTATCATCATCTGATTCACCTCTTCAAGGTCCCTATCAAATGAATCTATATCTGATTCCCTATCTAAGAAATCATCCTCATCATCCTCACTCACCACATCCTCATTGTTTTCATTATTATCGCCCTAGATGAAATTACCATCCACTAGGTTCGCATCAACTATGTACACATCAACAATGTCAGCCTCCACATCGTCCCTAACTAGAGGAATTTCTTCATCATTCCCATCTTGAATCTCTATAGGATTTGCTATCTCAACCTCCATATTCTCCCATAATGAATCATCACAACCATCAACATCCTCAACATTAGGGAAATCAAAATAGTATAACCTACTTCCATCGCAGATCATTGTGAGCTGCAATGTGAAAAACTTGATGGATTTGACAAGCTAAAGCAAATAGTTCATTTGTCTGTAAGTTACGAGTCACATTAATCAGAGTTCCCCAAGCTTATCCCTTTTAATCCCTCTCCCTTCATTATATACATTGAACCATCTGCACTTGCACAACACAACTTTAGGACTTACATGATTTTTAAGGGCATCGTATTACAACACAATGACCTCCTTTAATGCACCATAAAAATCTTTCTCTTCATTTGCTGTTCCCTCCTCAACTACCACACCACTGTTTTGTGTTTTTCGATTTCTTTGATGCCTTCTTGTGCGAAACCTAAATCCATTAATTACATATCCTTCATAACTAGTAACACCTTTTATTCGACCTTGGACCAGACACAACAATTCTTCTGTCACTCTTTGATCCCCTTCATGCCAAAGTTATACAACCTATGTCTACATAGAATCGATTCCGACAAAGACATAAAGAAAAATTCATAGTGAAAGCATTTGGTAATATAAAGATTATCTTACTCTACTCTCAAACCAATTAGAGAAGTCAGGCTTTCGTACATCAGTGGCGCTGTCATATTCACTGATGATATGAAGACTCACATAATTAATAACATGTCCATTAATTTGTAACTATATATAGCACATTATATAAGGATACTTACTCATCGAATGGTTCTGCCTCTTTGCAATTTTTTAAGACATAAAGTCAAGCCAATTTCCAATCTTCATAGCTTAGTTGCTTAAAATTGACCTTCCCTATTGGCTTTCCAGACAACTAGTGGAGCTAGTCTACTTTCACAGTATCATTGTGGTCTACACTGTTGAATTTTGTCTCCGTCATAGACAAATATCTAGAACAGAAGGTTAGGCATTCATTTTGAATGTGACCCTCTACAACACATCCTTCAGGACAATTTCTATTGCGCACGTCTATTTTATATGTGCACATTCCCCTAACAAAAAACAGGGAACTTTAGTTATACATGCTTTTAAAATATTAACATATTACACTTTAGACATTTAGGAATTTTATTACAGTTCAACGTGATACATCCACCAAAAAGGAATAGGGCCAGCCAACTTAGCTTCGATTGCCAAATGTATAGCAAGATACACCATTACATCAAAGAATGTTGAAATAAATATACGCTCTAACTTGCATAGAGTAATTGCAATATCTTTCTCCATTTGCTCTAGAATGTCGATATCTAAGGTTCTAGAACACAATTTCTTCAAATAATTGCCAAGTTCCACTAGTGGTTTATTCATCCGACACACCTCGAAATACAGGTAAAAGCAAGTCTTGCATGAAAACGTGACAGTCATGACTTTTCATTCCCGAAAGCCTTCCATCATCTAATGTCACACATCATGAAATGTTAGAAGAATATCCATCTGGGACATGTAAACTCGACAATAAAATACCCACTTGTCTTCTTTCACTTAACGTCAAGTTAAATGATGCTTTTAGAACTTGATACTTGTCTCCAATCAACTTAGGTCGCAATTTATCATGAATATTCAATTTTTAAAGATCCAATCTATCGTTCAATAAATCATTATTCTTACTAGGTATGTCAAGTAATGTTCTAAGAATATTATCACATATATTCTTCTCTATATGCATTACATCCAGGTTATGTCGAATTAATAGATGCCTCCAATGGGGAGGTTCAAAAATGATGCTTCTCTCCTTCCCTTGGTGCACCAAATATCTATAACCTTTTTTTCGCTTACCCTTCACATCTTTCCCAAAATCATTTTCATAATTGCTAGGTTGTTCACAAACATCATGCCCACTTAGGGAAATAGGAGGAGGCCTTCTTTCAGGTCGCTTACTAAAAGATGTCCTGTTAGTCCTCCATTCATGATCCAATTCTAAGAACCTACGATGTCCCATATAACACCACTTCTTTTCATAACAGAGCCTCTCAGAACATATGTCTTTATGACAATTAGGACAAGCAAGAAATCCTTTCATACTCCAACCTGAC
Source organism: Carnegiea gigantea (assembly GCA_029747015.1). Taxonomy (NCBI): domain Eukaryota; kingdom Viridiplantae; phylum Streptophyta; class Magnoliopsida; order Caryophyllales; family Cactaceae; genus Carnegiea; species Carnegiea gigantea. The sequence continues at coordinate 63,792 of JAKOGI010001013.1, read as the reverse complement.
ACATTGGTGTAACCTGGAAAGTCATGCACTGTCCACATTAACACAGCGAACATATCAAAAAACTCTTTGCTGTGAGCATCATATCTTCTTACGCCAACCTCCCACAACACTTTAAGCTCATCTATAAGTGGCTGTAAAAACACATCAACATCATTTCCAGGGGCTTTGGGGCTAGGAATTATCAAAGAAAGCAGAAAATTGGTGCTACTCATGCGCATCCAAGGAGGCAAATTGTAAGGCACCAAGATTACTGGCCATATACTATATCGACTACTCATTTGTTCTGTTGGATTAAACCCATCAGTAGCTAAGGCCAACCTTACATTTCGTGGGTCAGAAGAAAATTTTGGATATAATTCATTCACAGGCTTCCATGCCTTGGAATCAGCTGGATGTCTCAATTTACCATCATCAGTGTGCCCTTCTTTATGCCATCTTATGTGTTCAGCTAGCTTTGAATACATAAACATCCTTTGCAGCCTTGCTACTAATGGGAAACGCCTGAGGACTAGGCATGGAACTCTTCCTGCCTTTACAGTCCCTTCATCATCCGTCTCGATGCCATTATCACCGTCCATATCAACTTTCTCTTTCCATTGAGAGGCAGAACATTTTGGGCATTCATCTAGGTCTCTGTTCTCCTTCCAATATAAAATGCAATGGTTAATACATGCATCAATTTTCACACAATATAATCCCAAGGCTTTTGTGTACGTTTTTATCTCACAAGAATTTTTAAGAAAGTTCTCGTCATTCTTAAATGCTCTTTGAAGTGACCTAAGCAACATAGAAAATGATTTGTCACTCCATTTGTAACTCACTTTAATATGAAATAATGTCACGATGAACGCCAATCTAGAAACGTCTTATAACTAGGATACAACTCTGCCTCGACATCTTCCATAAGCTTATAAAACTCTTTTGGCACCTCATTTCACCACCCTCATTCTCTGCATGGTCCTCATTAGACTCAAATTACCAAAGTTCATAACACTCATCGCTTCGTGCACTAATGGCCTCATATCATCATAGACCGCAAAACTTTCAACTCTATTTGATGGTTCTTCTTCTATCCCATCATCACTACTATTGATATGATCTTCATATTCTCCATGATGTATCAATGGATTATAGTTCCTCAATATACCCGAAACTATTAAGTGATTGTGAATCGTGCTTCAATTATAAAACAAACACAAAATTACAATTGGACATATAGACGCCTCACCTCTATTCCGTCTTCCGTGCCATCAAAGGCAAGCTCCAAAAATTCATTAATGCCTGCTATATAATCAGGTTTTCTTCTATCACTAATTCCCCTATGATTCATCCAACTTCGATCCCTAGCCACCCCCCAAAGAATGGTTACAACAAAAATAAATCAAAAAACACATAATGATATGATAAGATTGTGTTAATATAAACACGGTGAAACATGAATCGATCAACTAAATAATATAATGTAACACCCCGAGTGTGGCTCAAAAGGATCGAAGTGACTACTTATATCACCCAAGGTGCACCTTTCTTTTCGAGAAACCCACTTTTAAGAACTCCACAGTTAAGCGTGCTTATTGGGGAGTAATTTTGGGATGGGCGACCTCCTGGGAAGTTTTCCAGGCAACGTGTGAGCAAGGAGGAAGTACGATGGAAAGACTTGTGGTTATTTATAGGGCTAGTCGACGATCCCTAAGCCATTACTAGTAAGACCCGAGACTGAGAGAGGTTGGGGCATTACAAATGGTATCAGAGCTGACCCGGGACCGTGAGCTGCGCCAGTGGATGGAGAGCCCATGGGGAGTCACCTAGTGGGGTAAAGATACTAGGTGTGGACCACTGATCAAGATGACTCCTAAGTAGGTCGATTAGTGAGGCACAATGAGGGCGTTATGCCCTTCAAGTGGGGGTGATCGTAACACCCCGAGTGTGGCTTAAAAGAATCGAAGTAACTATTTATATCACCAAAGATGCACATTTCTTTTCGGAAAGCCCACTTTTAAGAACTCTACAGTTAAACGTGCTTGCTGGTAAGCAATCTTGGGATGGGTGACCTCCTGGGAAGCTTTTCAGGCAGCGTGTGAGTGAGGACGAAGCACGACGGAAAGACTTATGGTTATTTGTGAGCCTAGTCGACGATCCCCAAAGCCGTTACTGGTGAGACCCGCCACCGAGAGAGGTTGGGGCATTACATATAAAGTTCCACGTTATGTACGTACTCTGAAACCAACAGTGTCTTTAGTTCCTCTTCCTCCAGTCGCAACTAAATCTGAAAAAATGATCAAAATAGAAAGAAGAAATCAATAATTCCTTTAGAGAAACAAACCTAACAACAGGAACTTCGATAATAGTATAATCCAAGTGCAAGCAACAATATATTACTCCTTTATACTATTATGAAGTGCAAGTAACCACTTAACGAACAAATCCAAACCCACAAGACGCACTAATTTACCAAATAACCTGGAGAAAGTAACAAAATACAAATCATCTGCATGATGTAAAAAAAGCATGAACACCATGAAAATAATGAATTAGTTGTATTAGCAATGTTGAATCAACAAACACGTAAATTAGCATTAGTAAGTTATCTAAATTTTAACATTGCACAACATAAATTACAAAGGATTCTCAGCAAGAAAACCTAGCATTCTAATAAGATCTTGGGTACACCAATTTGCATATCAATCCCAGAACCATATGATTAACTTTAGTAGTATTAGAGGTTGTTCGTTTTTTGCTTCCACACACACATAATCCCCTAAAAAAAAATAGCAAACAAAAGACTAGCATTTGCTTATTTATAGGTGATATCTACAGTTTCAACGCCCTCATCTGCAATATATGCGATAGATTTGGTCTCATGGCTCATGAACATAATAGAACGACAAAATAAATGTTAACGTCCATATTCTGCAAACTTGCGGCCCAATATCAATTTTGTTGTGGTGAACACAACAATATACAAGGGAAGTCTCTCATGCATCAAGTAAAGACAAGCAACATTAGCTAAGACCAACACAGAATGCAAGTATATGTCTTAAATCAATTTATATTATGATTCGACCAGAGTCATCACAAGCAAAGCATGTAACTAAATTAACACTCTTACCTAATTAATCACCGGCAAAAGGCCATGTTCCAAACCATAAATGCACAAGTCGTTCTTCCACCAATTGAAAGTTGCAGCCTAGAAACAAAATCATCAACATCCAGATTTAGACAACTCAAGGATAAAATAAACACTAGAAGTCATTTAAAAGATACAAATAATTATATACAAATAATAAGTGAAGCAACCAAAATGAAGTCCAAACAACAAGTTCTTACATGCCAATTGTCTTAGCTTAATAACCTTGAATTAGAAACCCCCCTTCACAAAACTTGCATAGAGAAATTCAGTCATGCTCCTGATTTATTCCTACAAAGGCCTTGGCTAGTTATAGAATGAATGTGAATCTTGGAATAATATTTAAATTCAAAGGACAAAGGCAAACCCCTAAAGGGATAAGCACTTTGTAAGTTATTTAAATTTCAACATTGTTCAATATAGATTACAGAGGATCATATGAAAAGATTTTAGTAGTTTGTTCTATAAAAAAAAAAAAAAAAACTTAACTACACAGATGAAATATTGGAAAGGAGCATCTAAAAAAGTTTTTAGGATAAAGGGAAGACAAGTGATATCATCATTTATTAATCAACACTCTTAACATACCCTACTTTCATCATAGTAAGATTTTATCTGATAGAGATTAATCAAATAATCAGTCACAAAATAGTCTTTAGGTGAGGCTCAACACTGCAAACAAAAGAAGATATGGCTATTCAGTGCCACCAGTCACTCAGGGCCTAGGACCCCATAGTTTATTAGTCAATGCTACTAAAGGGAATCACTTGATTTAGTATTTTCAGAGCATGAAGTGGGAAAGACAGAACCACAGCTTAACTTTAATAAGGAATAGTCAGCACAAGGAGTGCGCACTTGGAATTGTAAAAAATCGAACATTTGAGAGAAGACCAACAATAATAAATCTGCAAGAGAGCGAAAAGATATAGATTCAGGTGCAAGGTTGCTTATGCTTGCTCATCGTTTCAAATTATAGGTGTATATGGGGACCATTTTAATCCACAATAAGAAAGTTGATATGATCTAATGTCCAAAGTTGAAAAGTGCTCATCATTCTCACATCAAAGGGATAAGAAGGGCAATAGGCATCACTAATGTTTCAATAAAGAACAAAACTAGTGCTTCTAATAGATTGCCCAATTCATAAAGTGAAATTATTGGAAAAATACCATACGTTTGTCTAGAAACTACAATCACCCCACATCATTCTTTATTTCACTTTCAATCCAAATTGTTAATTGAGCATGCTTGGCAGACTGAACTTGAGACTTTTAGATTCAGCATGTAATATCTACTTTCTTACTAGAATTTGATCCTTCAAAACATAGAAACAGAAAACAAGTATATGCTGCACTTATGTTTTATCAAACTTTCAGAAGTATCAAATAGAAGAAACACTCATCAGTTATCAACATATCACACATTCAAAAATGCATATAGAAGAAACATCCATCACTTATCATTATATCGTACTTCAAGGGGGGTTAACTATTAGCTAGTGGAATATATTGACCATCTCATATCAAACATTTTAACACCAAATTACCATGACGATAGCCACTGGGCAAAAATTATATATCTAGCACATAGATATACTATTACTCTTAAGACATTTATGAGGTCACAAGGAGCAAACTCTCCCCCTCGAATGCATCTCTGATTGTAATTTCCAAAAACAGCACTAATTGATGAGGTTGTTCACACATAACGATGGAGGGAGAGAGAAAACACCCCAATCAAAAGCACATTTCTCACTAGTAGCACCGATCTCGTTGACTTGACACTTGATGCCTAATTAAACACAATCAAATATCAACCCAAAAAGTTAGAAAATTTTTTAGTATAAAGATCTATCAAACATATACAGTTATGAACTCACAAAGATCTGTCATATCGTTTCTAGTAATTGAATGCATAATTGTGAACTATGAGATCTGCAAAATAAGAGTACAAAAAGGTGAAAATTAACTATAGCTCTTGATAAAATAAGCAAAAATCCCCCAAAAAAAGGAGCAAAATCGAAAACTAGGGTTAAGGATTTCACCAGAATTGAACTATTGAACATCAAAACGTTGTCATATCCTATCCAAATTATGCAAACGTAAAACCAGCTCTCAACAAAATCAAATTTAAACATAAGCAAGAAAAACAGAAATAGACAGAGATGAAGAGAACCATGCAACTTGAGAAGGACGTGAACCTTTCTTTATCCAGGAGCAATGTCTATGCGAAGAGCTGAGTTGAGGCATCTGCGGATACTGGAGAAGAGAGGGAAAGAGGTGAGGAGAGATGAAGAGCCTGCGAATACTAGAGAAGAGAGAAGAAGAACTGAGAAGAAGGGTCTAGAACTGAAGGTGTTTCGATTTTGCTGAAAAGAGTGAACGCACGTCTATTCTACGTATCTTAAATTTCAAATAAATTTGCTAAAAATTTGGGGGCACTTGTTTGGACATTTTGGACTGGGGAAGCATAAAAACGTGGCCCATAAAGACAAGGAAGAGCGTAAATCCATGAAAGCGCAGCCCGTTATTCACAGTACGCGGCGAAAGATAAAAATCGTGGCCCAATCTTAAACATAAAACGATGACCAAAATTTCATGGTCACAGTCAAAGTCAGATACGTCAAAATTTTTATCGTCACCCTCATGCATATTTTTCAACGCCTAAACCATTTTTTCTTGTAGTGTTCCCCCAAGCTCGCTAGTTTTCTTCGTGGATGGTTGTGTTTCGTGTGTGTGGCAGTTTTATAGACTTGATTTCAACCATAAACAGCCATTTTTACTGTTTTATTCGTCCCTATTGCATAACACTCTCCATAATCCACTATGTAAATTAGAATTTAGATTAGATTAGAGGGACAGAGTGAATTGAAGTGAAGAATTGTAAGGATTTCATCCCGGGTTTGCAATGATGGTTCAAGAGCAATCTTAACTAAGCATTTCTTTTCTCTTATCTTCTTCTCCTTTCTCATTTTAGATTTATCTTTTGTAATTTTGATTATGACTTTGCTGTTTTGATTTTGGATTTATGCAAATAATAGTTAATTTCTCGATTTGCTGTTCATCTCTTTGAGCATTTTTGAATTACTGGATTGCTTTATCAAATCTTAAATGTTTATTATCTTGTAAGAAATTTGAGCACTTTCTTGTATGTTTTGGGCATTTGATGAAGAACTAAAAAGTGAAATTGGACACTGGAACCCTAGGATCTGACCTGATTGTGTAGAGTCTTGAGAAAGTCACACCAATGGCAATTGAGAAACCTTGACAAATGGTTTGGTTAGATTTAGGCATTTTACTTCACCTTGAAAGCGGGTTGTGATACTTTGATTCTCAGTTTTAAAACAACAAATTGAGGAAAAAGTGCTTGATTGATACATGGATTGGGAGATTGCTTTTTTTGCTTAATTACTTAATTATTTTTTTGTTAGATTAGATAGTTCAATAGTTTAATTCCAATTCTCAAATTTAGATTTTCTTAGCCCATCTTAAGGGGACAAAGCCTAGTAGATCAACCAAGTCCTTGTGGGAGACGACTTTGATTTACTACAATACCATCGTGCGCTTGCGGCCCTTTCACGCCGGAACTAGTGTCAAATATTGGATTTTTCTCAATAGTTTAACTAAGCATTTTGTTTTTATTTGGTAAAAAATCAAAAAAAAATTTCAAAATTAAAGAAATTTAAAAAAAAACCGCCATTTTCCATTTTTCCCAATTCTAACATGAATTATTTTGGAGATATTTTAAACAATTAAATGTCTTTCTTGTTTGACGTGGTTATTTTGTGGGCATATAGGAAATTTTAGACATTGTTGATAAGGTTGTGAATAGTTAAACCCGAGCTCTTTTAGAGTATTGAGGGTTTTTTACTAAAAGTATTGATGAGGCATGATATTTGGTGGATTGCTTGGGATTCATTTGAGTTTTAGAAACCCAGTTGTGTTTCTAGATATTCATTCTTTAATCCTTATGCATTCTGTGCTCAATCATGTTGTGCCTCTCTTTGGTGTGACTTGTGTAATTCATCTGACCATGCTATAAATCCGTGTCCTTATTACACATGCTATGCTCAACCTGAGCTTGCATTATCCAGGGACAATACTGATGTTATCCTGACCTTAATTGATTCGTCCTTCCCTTTAGCTTAGTACACGGGGCTAGAGATGGCTGAGCCTTTTCGGTTAGTTGCTAGGTTTAGTGTTGCTAATGCATGTTTTGATTCAGAAGATATTTTAGATAAGGTGTATGATCCAAATAAGACACTTTTAGAGGACTCAAGTGATGTGTTTATGCATAAGGTGTCTCCTAGCCTTGGTTTTGATAATATTGTCCTCCCTAATACCCCTTAATCATTCCTATGTTTCACCTATTCGTTCATTACCCTCTCCTTCCCCTGGGCATTATCTTGATGCAACCATTGATAATCCTATGATTTTTTATACTAATGTTGATTTAGACTATGAGAACAACATGTTTAGTATGCTTGGTGGAAGTGTTTATGAGTATTTGCCCCTACGTCGCTTTAGAGGTATGATTCTTCAAGTGACCCTTATTGTGTGCGCCTAGAGGACTTGCCTAGGAAAGTCATGTGGACTACATTCTTTAGTCCTTCCTGTGATTTTTCTAAGGCCTTTGCTAAGGTTAAGAGGGTACTTATTGTCTTTGGTGTGATTTTGGCTATTGCCTCTTACCTCGTGTGTCCATAATTGTAGCCTCAGGAATTTGGTAAGCTCCTGCATCTTTTGATGGCATCTGATTTGACGAGTCGTGTCTTAAAGTTGTCATATATGCCTTGTTTACGAGGATTCCTTAGCTTAGTTATACCCAACACCTAACCTGATGAGATTGTTCTCTTTTGTTTTCCCTTTCCCTTTCCCTTTCTCTTACTTTCTTTCCTTTGAGTCATAATACTTTATCTGAGCATGGGGGAAGGGTAGTTCTATGTTTTCTATTTTGGCTTTTAGTTTGCATACTTATTAGAGCATATAGTTTTTTAGGTTTCTTTTCTTTACATTAGTGTTTTTCATTTAGTTGCATTTTAGATTTGCATATAGGATTGCATGTAGAGATGGTGAGGATTGGTTTAAGATAACCTCTAACGATGATACTTTAGCCAAAATAGCTTTCATGAGCTTGTGTGACGTTTGGGGTGTAGTCCCTTTTGGTGCTAAAATTTTTGAAGCATTTGTAAATATCTTTTATTTGACCCCTTATCTTGATGGAGAACTACATTGCCCCCTAGAGTCGTTGGCACTAATGTTTGTATATGAGCTTCATTATATATGCTACTTGAAACTTTGGTAGATATCAAGTGAGACTTTGAGCCTTCTTTGGACTAATCATTATATTTAGTCTCATATTTTTTTCGTTTGTGTGACTCTTTCGTATTACATCTCTAGAACTTGCCTAGATTCTTGTTCAAAACCACATTAGCATACGTATAATTGATGATATGATAGGGGCATTCTTTGTTGTTGAACATTTTAACCACATAATCAAATAGGCTATCATGTGTTACATGTTTTCCCCATTTGCTAGCCCTTTCGAGCTTATATCTGTCTTTATTGTGAATACTTCATATTAGCCCTTGGCCAAACACATAGTTCCACCTTTTAAGCTAAGTCTATGGAATGTCAGTTCATCTATACAGTGGGTGGTTTTAGGGGTAATTGAGTTTAAGGTGGCTCTAGTATACTAGTTTATTGAGGGATTGATGATATTGAGCATTTAGTTATGTTTCTCTGTCATTTGGGTTGTTTACATATATTAGATTATGAGTTGACAATCGGTGGTCTTATGTCTTTCAATCATTGAAATTCTTATCTCATTTTCCAAAGCAAGAAAAAAAGAGGGGAAAGAGAAAAATTATGTTAAAAAAGCAAGGAAAAAAAAGAGGAGAAAAAGAAAACAAATATAAAGGAAAAAGTAAATAAGTGATTGGCATTGGACATGTAAGTAGCCTATGTTCCTTCTTTTCAACTTATTCCCTACTTGACTTGTAGAGTATGTTCATTGAATTGTTGGAGTTTGGAGTGTTAGTGAACTTATTAGTTAATTGATGCTTTAATTGGTTGCTCCCTATTCATTTGGTTGAATAGCTCCACATTGCCCAAATTTATTAGTTTACTCCTTTCCCTTAAATCCTTTTTAGTCCACATTACAACCAATATACAGTCCTCTTGATCGTCTTATGCACATTGCATTTTAATGGTGGAGAATTTGAGAGCCTTGTCAAGCATATGGTAGATTGCATCTTTGGAATGGGTCTTTAGTGAACCCATGCTATATTTCGAACACATGAGCGAGAGTGATTCACATTTCCCAAAAGTGAGGTTCTACCAGTCTATTTAGTTCTATAGTTCATTGTACTTGCATGATGTGCTTTACGGTTCTTTAGGGGTGATCAAATTTGATATCAAGCTTATGATCTCATACTTTTTCGAAAACCATCTCCTTCTCCTAATTTTAAAATGTCTTGCATACTACTTGGGGTTGTCATTGATTTTCACTCTTACTTGTAATGTGATGTTCATTTCCTATTTTGAGGAGGTTGTTCTATTTTGAATCCTATATACATCTCCCTTTGTTAGATTTATCTAGTGTTTACTTGAGGACAAGCAAAGGCTTAAGCATGGGGAGTGATGAATGTCATAGTTGCATAGGATTATTTGAGTGTTTGGGAGTCATTTTAGGGGATTAATATGCTTAAGTGTGTGATGTATGCCCTTATTTCTCCTATTACACTTAGTTTCACTTGTTTTGAGAAATTTTGTAGATTTTGACTTTGTAATCCAAGCTATGAGAGAAATGAGGATTTTTGAGGCCTTAAACATCAAAGAAGATAGCAAAAGACACCCATAGACACCCAACACGATCAAACGGTGGCCAGAACCACGATCCAGCGAGATCCAAGAGAACCAGCAAGTCAAATGAGAGAGAGACAATAGGACAGAGGGCCCCACACTCTGCCTGTGTGGCGGCCGCAATCTATGGTGGTCCCCATGGACTGACTGTGGTTAGCCCTGTTCCCTCGGGCTCACTAGTTTTCTTTGCGGTTGCTCGTGTTCCATGCGTCTGGCGGTTTTACGGACTTGATTTTAGCCAAAACAAAAAGCCATTTTTTTTACTTCGTTTATCCATATTCCATTCCACTCTCCAGTATCCACTATGTAGATTAGAATTTAGATTAGATTAAAGGAAGAGAGAGTGAATTGAAGTGAAGAATTAGAAGGATTCCATCCTAAGTTTGTAACGACTGTTCAAGTGTGATCTTGGCTGAGCATTTCTTTTCTCTTCTCTTCTCTTCTATTTTCTTATTTTAGATTTATGTTTTGTAATTTTGATTATGATTTTTGTTGTTTTTTATTATGGATTTGTGCAAACAACTATTAATTTCTCTATTTGTTGTTCATCTTTTTGAGTATTTTGGAATTGTTGGATTATTTTATCAAATCTTAAATATTTATTGTCTTACAAGAAATTTTATCCCTTTCTTATGTATTTTGGGTATTGAAAGAAGAATTGAAAGGTGAAATTCGATACTTGAACCCTAGGATTTGACTTGATTATATGGAGTCTTGAGAAAGTCATATCAATTGAGAAACCACGAATTTGATAATCGCATGCTTAATAAACCTAAACAAATTAAGAACCTTTGAGAAATGGCAATTTGTTAGATTTAGGTATTTCACTTTAGCTTGAAAGAGGGCTATGATACGATTTTAAGACAACCAATTAAGGAAGAAGTGCTTAATTGATACATGGATTGAGAGATTGCTTGTTTTGCTTAATTCCTTGATTAATTATTCGTTTAATTAGATAGTTGAACAGTTTAATTTCAAATCTCAAATTTAGATTCGCTAAGCCTATATTAAGGGGATAAAGCCTAGTAGATCAACCTAGTTCTTATGGGAGACAACCTTGATTTGTTACAACTCCACGGTGCGTTTGCAGCCTTATCAGGAGATAACCATATTCTTTGTACTAAACTAGTAGCTACCCTAGGCAGCACCAGTAAAATCATCTTCCCAACATGGGAATGATCATATTTACTCTATTGGACTGGGGGTTATTATAACCAAAACTAGCAGAAGCAGCTTTAACTATCATTATGCTCCCACATCTAAGGCTTCTTTTATAACAAATAGAAAGTGGAGCTTTCTTAGAATGGGGGCACTTTAATGTGAACTTAAAGGATACTACCTTTTTAAAAAGAGAGATTTTCTATCCTGGGCAGTTTAGACCCATGACTTAGCGTAACTCAGTAGCCCCCCATCCTAAACTGTAGAATGTCACCATGCCCGACCTGTTGTCTTCTATACCTTCATTGGGCCTTATCCAATGGACCTAGTGTGGGACCTGCATGCATACTAGTTTAGGTCATCACATGTTTGCATAGTCAGCGTAATCATGTTTACATAGTCACCATAATCATGTCTGCATAGCCACATAATCATGTCTCCATAGTCAGCACAATCACATCAGCATAGTCTCATTTGGCCTAGCAAGTGCACCTACATCAATGCATATGTCTTTGGCCTATTTATTAGGCCGCCCTCCGTATTGATCACTTGGGAACTCATATTAAAGCAGAGCACAATCTGCCATCACAAACCCTATAGGAAGGGCACACAATCCTGGTTATCCATTAGTTAACGTCAAAGGTTCTCAAGACGGCATCAACAACTGTTGTAGAACACATCTATACTTTGACCCTCGCCTCAATAAGGCTCAGTCAAAGTTGGGACTTTATCTTTAAAGAAAGCCTTACGCAAGCATCCTTATAGAAAGGACCTCAACCCAACTTCAGTTTATCAACTAACAAGGTCCAAGGGGATCTAGCCATAGAGGACATTCCATCCTTTTTATCTGAATAAGAAGATCAACGTCACCCTACACTTCAGCAGATCTTCATTCCCTTTCAATAAAGAAATCTTATGCAAGTTTTTCTTGGTGGCATCAGCAAGGGGGATAAGCTCTTCCCAAACTCATGCTAGAAAACACTTAATAGTAATGGAAGTAAGAGAAAGTAAAGGAAAATGAAAGCAAGAGGGGAAGCCAAAGGAGAACCTGGCCAAGTTCCCGACAAGTACATGGGCATATTCCTTCACAATAGGCTAGAAGGCAAGTAAATAAGAAAGGTAGAAACAAAGGGATGCCAAGCATGAGGACTGCGTCAAATTCCCCACACCTCATATGGGCGTATTCCCTCTACAAAGAGCTAAACACTCAAACAAAAGAAGAAAGCAACCAAAGAAGCCAAGATCTTTATGTGTATGGGAATTTACAAGCATTAAAAAAAAAAACATAAGCATGTAAACAAAGAAAGAAAAGCCAAAGTAAGAAAGGTGGTCACCAAAACCCAGCTAGGTTCCCACAATCTCATGATCATGTTTCTCTTGGAAAATACAAAAGAAGAAGAAGCCAAAACAAAGAGGATCCAAGAGATAATCTACATCCACGAGCATCCAAAGCCTACATGAAAGGAATACTTATAAAAGTATTTCAAAATATTCATCAAAGTTTGGAGCTAAAATTAATAGCCTTGATATAACAAGACATTTCACAATTTGCTCGACCAGCAAAGAGGTCTGCTATTCTAGCAATATGGAGGCCCGCTAAAGGACAAATTTAAAAATTTGCTTGACAGAGAAGAGGTTTGCTATTCTGAAGATGGAGAAACCTTCTCGACCAGCAAAGAGATCCACTTTAAGAAGCATAAGATTATTAAATCTAGAAATGGAAACATATATCACGCACCAAGGTTCGATGAGCAATGGAAACATATAAGCCAAATATTTGGGCTTATACTAAAAATGATACCCGTTCACTTTCTCATATCTTACTCCACACTTATCAAAAGAAATTAGTTTTATCGGAAACTAGACTCAATAAGCCTTCAAGGAAAAAAAAAAAAGAATCACTCAAAAGGAAGGTCAAAAGTGAAAGTTACACCACAACCATATCGGGTTGTCTACGGCCCAACCCAGGAACCCTGCTTCTAAGGACCGGGTCGGGTCTCCCTAGCTAGGATTTATTACCTTAAATTTTAGGCTGAGTAGCTTACCAAGACTAATTAGTCAGAATTCTAGCTGAATTAGTGTGCATGTTTAGATTAACTTTAATGAGACTAGAATTATGTCTCCTTTCTCTAAATCAATTCGAACAATTCGCTTAGCTAGTATAAATAAGGGCCTGCCCCTAGGGATTAAGGGGAGGAAATAGGCATTAGTTTGGCATCAACAAATTGACATCAATCAATTGACACCAAATCAAATTGGCATCAAAATATATAAAAATATTAGAGAGTGGAGGGTATCAAAATTATAGGAGAGAAATACCATGCACATTAAAGATACATAGTCAGGTTGATCATTAGAAAGTCGTCACTCTGTTGGGGTTCCCATGTAAAATAGGTGGGTTATCCTGAAGGTAAAAACTCTACCTTTCCCCACTCTTCTACTCTATTTCTTTTTTTATGATTTTTTAATTCTAAATTACCAAAGAAGTAATCTTAGGTAGTTCCCCACTTGTTGTAACTGCTATGCTATTCTTTGGGTTTTTGTTGGACTAGTGTTTGTATCTTTTGAATGATTTTATATTATTAAGTTATTCAAATTTCTTGCGTGAAAGTGTGTTACTATGATTAAGTCTTAATTTCCTGTACTGATTAGTAGAGGCTGTCAGTGATGGCAGGTGGTGATGAGATGCATCCAGTGCATCACCATACCATCACGCCACAATCTAGGACCTCAGTTCCAGACGAAGGAGTCATGATGGTTCCTACACTAGGGATTGCTAGGGGGCCTTTCCAAAACCCATTTGGAACAACTTCAATTATCCCTTCGATGTCCCTATCGGTATGATCTGCTTCGAAAGATGTCATAGTTTATAAGTCTGGAAAAACTCACTACTGACTCTGTTAGTAAAAAAATTAATACATCCTTTTTCCTTACTAGTGGCATCTGTTCTTGCATTGCTAAACTTAGGAAAAATAATTTGGAGCATGGCAGTAAAGTATACCTGGACCAGAATCAGAGTTTTAATCTGGCCTAGGAATCCGCATGTGTTCCTGGATCAGACCTACATGCAGGTTCTCGGTCAGCTGAAGGAACTGCTAAGGTCCAAGTTAGCAGAACTGAGAAACCTAAATGGGTTCCTTGCCGAGACCCAAGGCCTAATCTCCTATTGCAGTGAAAAGCCAGCTCTGCATGATCTATAATAAAAAAATAAAGATAAATTAAATAAATTTTCTTTGTAGAAAATACAAAGTACCTAGCACACGAGCCCGACCATTCATGGGGGATCACACCACCGGAACGTGGATCCTTATAGTGGCGATCCATACGCAACGTTTTATTAGGAGGGTGAGATTTGAACTTCGATATGTGTTGTTATCTTAAGTATATTTGCATTATAAGACACTACCTATTAGGGGGGTCAATAGTGTCTCTGGGTCGAACCCTGATTCTACCCCTCGGAGAAGTGGTTGGTCACTCGATGGGTCCATTAGAGTTCTAAGTTCTAACTAAGCAGGCAGTTACTTCACTCACTCATGACATGCTTTAGCTAATTCTACTTGATTTGCAATAAAAAAATAAAAATAAATCTGCTTTCTAGAAAACACAATGTACCTAACACACAAGGCCAACCATTTATAGGGGTTTGTACCCCTAGGCAGGTGGATCCCTTCAACTATGTAATCGCAATCCAATTGCTTAAGGGCCACTACTTGATACTATAAGGATTGCAAGTGGCATGATAATGTTGTTACAGAGAAAAGGTGTTGTTATTAATAGGTTTTAAAATTATGTGAATTTATGTAGGCTACCATACATTAGGGCTATACAAGTCATTGTACCTTAAAGCATGTTTTACAATTATGAAGGAAATAAAGAGGCATAGAATGCCTAGATGTGGGTTGTTGATCGATGTAGTTTTGGGTCATTGACTCAGGTTATACAAATAAATGTGCCTCAATCGAGGTGATCGTAGGTATTGGAAACTTCAAAAATATGTAGAGAAAAGCTCCTTCAGAGATTTGGGAGTGTATAATGTGATTGAGTCTATAATGTCTACACTTATTATAAGGCTACAACAAACCCTAAGGGCATATGAAAATTACTAAAGGTGGACCTTAATGCTAAGATGTTCATATATCAATAATTCCTTATACGATTTTGATGGATTAGGTGATGGGTGTTATTTAGTCAAGCTATATACCCTACATAATGTAAAATAAATTAGGTAGAGGAAATTTCATTTTGTGGTGTATGAAGTGATTCAATAAGCAGACTCTTTAGGATTAATAAGGATCAAACCAAAAAGAAGACAGAAGAAGAGAGAAAAAAGAGGAGTGCATAAATGAAAAATATGCCCCATTCCTTATCCTACCAAATATGAAAGGCTTAAAGTTATTGGGATCATAGGAGCGTACTGATGCTATGTGGAGTGATGTTCACGACGAATAATTTGAGAAAAGTATAAAAAAAGAGAGAAAAAAATAGAGAGAGTGAAAAGAGAAGACACTCAAATGTTGGATTCATCAAGGTACCGAGAGTGGCGTTCACAACTTTAAGCATACTCATATTCTGCAAAATGATTATTCATACAGGTGAAAATAGGAAAAGGCTTAAGTATGTGTCATATATGTGTACCAATTCTTTGGTTTTGTATACTCAAAACTCTAGAGGTCATAATTTATATTCAGGTTAAGGAGTGTGAAAAGCTCATGGATAATATTTAGGGATTAAGTAATCGAAGGAAAACTATGATATAAAACAATGGTTCCATGGGTTGAACTCAGGGCACTAAATTTTGAGCATCATAACTCATGCTACAAAGGAAGTGAGAGTAGTGACCTGAGTATATATCGCCTGGACTTCATGAGATTATTGCTAGTGTTTTTATAGGATTGAGATGTCAAACTCAAAAAGATATTGACAAGACATAACTTTAGGTGCAAAAACAAAAGATCATTGGCAATAAGATATAGGAAATGTCTATATAAAGGTTAAAAACCCCATTAACTCCCTTTTAAACGTACCAAACCCATGCAATTTAGCTTTATAAAGTCCCCATATAGACCTAAAAGAGTCTATAGTGACCTTTGACGACCTAATAATACACCCTCCTTGTAAGATACCATTATATAATTAGGTATCCTTTCTTAGGAACCCTTGATTTCCTCGATTACAACCTAGAGCCAACCACACTGCTATTATGCAATAACATAATTTAATTTGTAATTCCTTTTGATTCATATTAACCCCCTTTGTGTAAAAATTGTTTGATCTCCGTAGCAATACTTTATTGCGTATCTTTTCCATAAATGAATTACATCATGACATTATTTCTTATGTGGAATCAATATCACCAACGTGAGATATATCCCTATCATTTTCACTAATTATCTCTACTCAACTTACTTTTGCGATCATCCTTTCAATACTAACATAGCCTTTTCTTGCTTATAACCCACTTTGGTTTTTTGTCCTTTCATTTTTGTCACTACTCTTGAATCCATTACATTTAGAAGGATGTTCCCCTTTTATATAAGTGAGTTCAAATCAAGTATGTTAATGACCAAAGTCTATTCCTGTCTATGATGCTTTAAACTCATTTCTTAGCCATTTTTAAGGTTGTTGATTATATGTCTTTGTGAGTGTGACGTGAACTTTTATGGCAATGCCTTGAATATCAGCTCACCTTATTCCTTTTATCATTTGTCGCATCCCTACTACTGCTTCTGTAAGCTCTTCATTCAACTTCACAATCCTAACCTATATTTGCTGTCCTGATCCTCAAGGATAAATTGGAAACCATTGTTACTTCAATTCTTACTTATCAATAGTCATTTGAAAGTTGTGATCCCAGGGGTTCCTAAATAGAGAAGCCTTATGCAAATGGATAATTTCATGGTTCGATTGTTAGGTTGATACCTTCCACTTACTATTCTTTATAAACAATTATATTCGAACTACCTTTAAAGATTTGATCACCACTTAAATCACCTACTTTTACTTTAGTATGGCTTTCAAATGAGTATCTAGTGTCCTTGTTCCTATTTAAGTAATGTTTGGAACTATCTGACTCATCCTGCCTCCATTCTTAAATTGCTTATGCTTGCAATTAGTTTCATTCTATTTGCCTCATAGTACTATTTACATTACCCATAATGCTATAATCTACACTATCATTTTCATTAAGTCATACATCAGCAATAGCCTCATTACTTTCAAGAATTCATTTAACTTCTCTTTTAGCCATCTTGATTTGTTTATTGAAAACATCTCTTTACCATTGCATCTCTTCCTGATTGCAAACATTACTTAAAAGATCTTAACTAACATCCAAGCCTTGTTAACTGGAATTTGTGTTTTGTATTAATGCTCTTTCCTCTAACATTTCTGGTAACTTTTGATTTCCCTTGGCGTTAAAAATTTACTTTATTCCACTGTTGATTTAATTTCCTTTTTTCATCCTAAACCTTTGGAGTTGTGTGGACCTTAAGAGTGCTCATACCTCATTTTCAACATGATTCGATGTGTCGTTGAAACTTATTGCTAAAAGTGGAATATATTCGTATTTGATTTTAAATGATTGCCCACATTCTGATACTTCTGATTCTCATCCTCTTCTTCTGCATTCCAATTAAAGTATATTTACACAAATATCCTACTCCCATTTATTCATAGCAATAAGCTTGTATAGCTTGTTATGAATTAAATGTGTAACTCAGCTCTCACTAGTGTAGGGGAATGTTGATTGTGGTAAGTCCATCATTCTTCCTGCTTTTAAATTACACTCCTTGTAAACGAACTCCACCATTCTCTATGCAATCTAGTTGCTTACTTGAACTTGATTCGCATGAGCCAGGGTATATTCCTACAAATTCATTTTATAATAAATCTGAGATGTTCTACACTCTACTGGTCCAAATTTATCTATCATCCTTGGTCGTTATCTATGTTCCCTATATTAGACATCATAATCATTTCATTCCTTATAACATCAGTACTATATTTATGATTTTGACATTTAACCACACCTCTAATATGAAGATTACATGGACAGTCTACGTTTTATCCTTTGTATGTCTTAAATAACCCAATCTTATTCTCATTTATACACCTTTGATTTGAGCAGCTTGATTGAGCAATGAAAACTCATATTAAATGTTGTATTAAGTAAGCGAATAATATTATCCTTCTGTTTTGGGTACTCTGATCTTTTCTGATGTTATAAGTAGCACGGTGTAGTCTATACCTCAACCTTCTAGTTGTCCATCATGTTTGAGACGGTACTTAGCGCTTATCATTAGCCTTGATATGGCCAAGAGATGTTAACTAAATATATTTGTTTCTCTTATGATGGATACTTGCGAATCGTGATTCATGTGGCCTTCTATTATACGATTACGGATTACCCATCCTGTGGCCTATCCTGATTTAAATAGTATAGATCGTTGATAGGGCCCACGCGATGTCGACTATCTCTTGGTTTTTCTTAAGACCTCTTATGGCCTTCTACTTTGAATTTTGATACACTTGCAGCTATCTTCATTCTAACCCTCTCATGAAAATCCTTCCTTTGTTAATTACTTTCGATTTTGTTGTTTGCTTCTTGTATGGGTGATGACCCCCTCAGTTATTACTATCATCATTCTCTGGCATTTTCATTGTAACATTAAATCTAGATCCAACAAACCTTTGATTCGTCTGATGAGGAAAGATTATCTAGATAAGCAAGTGAGAGCTGTAAGGCAGACACAAAGCACCCCTTCAATGCTAGCCATAAAGGAGTATCAACTCAGGCGAGTTTATAAAACATTGATTATAAGGTCAGAATTATCCAAGAAATCACTAAGAACACATGAAAGATTTAAGAACACGCTAGGGTTGCTCAAGGACAACAAAAGAGTTATGTACATAAAAGGAGGAGACCATTAGAGTTTCAAGTAGAAGATAAAATATTCTTAAGAAGTTTCACCAGTCAACAGTGTGAGGAGGCTTAATATCAGGGGAAAATTAATCCTAGGATATATTAGATCCTACGAAATCATTGAAAAGTTAAAAGCAGCGGCTTATAGATGGGATTTACCAGCAGAACTCGAACATGCTTACAATGTTTTCCATATTCCATAACTCAGAAAATATGTTTCAAAGCAAATCATGGTAGCGTGACAAAGCCTATAGAGGCTGCTGAGAATCGAGTTTGTGAAGAGCATCCCCTGCAAATACTTGATTATAGAGTTAAACAGTTTCATAAGAAGACCATCTCTCTATTTAAGGTGCTATGGGCTAACCATGACTCATGTAAAGTCACAATGGAGCCGAAAGCGAATATGAGAAACAATTACTCATACTTGTTCGTGAAAAATCTAAGATTTCTCTCAAATTTGTAAGTTTTGATGATGAAACTTATTTTAAAAGGGGAAGGTCATAGTAATCCGAGCCTAAACTAAGCTAGTTATCTCGGTTAATCTTCATTTAAATTAATTAAGTTAAGCATCGCATTTCAATTCAGCATTCGATATGTTTATGCATTTGTAGGTTGAGACAACGAAGTGGATCTAATATAAAATTTAAGTATGCTCTATAATAAATGATTCAGAACTCATAAATAAATAAATAAAAATTAGCCCATTTATAAATATGGATAAAAGTTATAATTTTCATGGAATATATATATATGTTTTGTTCACCTCTATTAAGTAAATAAAACCATCATGATAATAAACAAAATGAAAATAAATATAAAGAACATACTAACTTATACGAGTGGAATTTACACTTCCAAATAAATCATTAGGATACTAATAATAGCATAGCCCAAACATTAGCTAAAATTGTAGCCTAAAGATTTATTAGTCAAGAAAAGAAAATAAAAAATAAAATAAGTAAGTAAAGCATGGTGAAATATCTAGAAATTCAAAAGAAAAGGTGTATCAAATTAACTTTTACTAAAATGAAATCAGTCTAGTTTTTTTAAAGCCTAGTGACACCCCTATTCATCCCTGCCCTCACTGCACCCCTCCCCTTCTGCATGACTATGCCCACACTGCAACCCCCTCCCTATTCTTGCTCCAGCCATGCTTCACCTGCCAGTGCGCCGCTACCCAGTTGCTGCTCCAGCCAACGCTGCCGGCTACGAACACATCACCCCCTTTCTCCTACGTCCTTTTTGCTTGTCATCCTGGGATGTTAGGGAAGGTGAATCCTAAACCCTATTTTATTAGCTTTCATCATGGTATTAAGTAATAACTTGGGTGAATTTATAGTTATTATTGTAGCTTTGAGTATTTGAAGTGAGTGGGCAAAGGGGGCATTTGTGGTGGAATTGAGGTTTTGGGGTATAGTTTATGTGATTGCACCATAATGTTTGGTTTGGTGGAAATGTAAGGAATTATGTGTATGTTGAATGAAAATTTAGGGTTTTTCGTGCGCGGGTGTGGTATATTGCCATGAAAGCGTTGAGGTGGAGTTGAGGACAAAGCAAAGAAGGATGGAGGGCAATGTAATTCTAGGAGGATTTCTTATGAAATAAATTGCTTAATGTAGATCTTGGAATTAATTTGAGGAATTAAAATGTGTTTCTATGTGAGAATAGTGTGGAAATGTTATTTTGAGGACTTTAAAACAAATTGAATTTAACATGAATGTTGGTGGATAGTTTAGCAAGTTGAATGAATTTTAATGTGTAATTTGGGTTGTAGTATCGATAAAAAGTAATTGTGGAGCTTGATTCTTGTGACTTAGTTAAAGTGGGGAGATGAATGGACTGGAACTCGCGTGAATAAGTAATTAGGTGTTTCGTAAGTCAAAGACAGGAACAAAGATTGACTTATGCTTGAATGATAGAGAATGATATATGTTCTTGTTACCCAAAAAACCTAAATAGAAATCCAAGTCGATTTGAGGCATCAACGAGTGAAAATCTTTTCAACTGTGATAAGGCAACAAGAGTTGGCATCGAGAATCAATTTATAACCATAAGGTAAACTTAGTAAGCAAAACTTCATCATGGATGAATCACTAAAGCCAATAATAATATTTCTTTTTCACAATAATCATAATAACAATGGAAATAAAATTTTTAATGCTAACAAGGATAACAACTAATATTAATAATAACAATGACCATAATAATTATAATGATAATGAAAATAATATCAACTACAATAAAGGTAACTATATTAAGAGCTTTAACAATAATAATAACTTCAAAATCATTGATGATAATAATAATGACAACAATAAAAAGGAAGCACTATATAACTAGGAAACCAAAATCGATTTGTATGTGCTTAAATAAATAATCATAACACTTTGATAATTAAAGAAAAGTATCAAGGAAAACTATGATTTATTTTCTAAGGATGTAATTAACATAAATCATTATTTAAAACTTTACTAACCATAAAACACATACACTTGGAGCAGAAATGAGGCCATTAATGTTGCCATCAAGTGATGAGCAAGCATTTTATATTAGGGGAAGAGTTTTTCAAAAAAAAATTCAGGTATATTTATTGTCTGTACTCTTCGAAAACTCACATGTTTCTAATGCAATGAATCAGTTTGGAGCAATGTTTTTTCACCAAATTAAGTCGGCTCCATCAGTTATTAAGCATCAAGACTTACGCTCCTCTATTCACCCGGGTAGCCTTAGCATCGGCCTCCCGGCAGGCCTAAAAGGTTTACACGTATCGCCATTATCACCTCGAATGTCAATAGGGATTTCCCTTCCAAACAATAACAGTCAAGACAGTTTATTCAAATTCTCTCCTTCTCTTGTTTTCGAACTAAAATGAATTGAAATGCAAGCGCTCAACTAGGTTGTTCTAAAAACTTACTTTACAGTATGGGGATAACCATACTGGGTTTCGGCTCATTTTTCGAAATATTTTTTTGTTTTCTATTTTAGGTAAGGAATCAGTGAGCATTCCTCTCCCTAACAAGCCTAAGGAAGCAAGGCTTTGTGTCTTTTGCTGCTTGATGCTATTAGATGCCCATAGTGCATTTTGGCAAAGCATGAAGACTTGACGGAGCTTAAAGGTCATTCTGGGTTAAATATGGAATAAGCGTGCCTAATGTGGAGTATTATGAGACAGTTAGTCTAGTTATGTTCTAGTTATGTTAAAATCAAATAGTAGTTCAGAGTTATCTTAAATGCTTTTAGCTTTTTGGGGGCTTGTAAATGTGAAAGTGTTTCAATTAAGGTTGTGCAATTGTTATATAGCCTTGTCCAACTTAGGACAATGGTAATGCCTCCATTTGTTGAGACTTCTATTACAACCATGATATTGAACAATTAGTTTAAGTTAATTAAGTAACTAAGGATTGAGGCGTTACACCAATACCCTTAGACTTTTGCTTCTCAGCAATACAACCTTTACATTGGAAGTTCTAAGAGGGATAAGGGCCCTTCTCACATGCCATGATCATGCCTATTGCCCTTAAGTTTATTCCCTTTGGCATAAAATTCCACATTGGAAGGGGCAATCGATTTGAAGCACTCTTCCCCCATTTCGATGTGCTTTGAGATCGCCTTGAAGGTTTGTATCTTCTCATTATGCATCACAATGAGTTTAAAGCTGCTCTAATGATCTTTTTTGTTTGGGAGGGCATTAATCACATTTAGGATTCATTCTTCCTCAGAGACTTCTCGCCCAGCAGCCTTAAGATCTCGAATCATATCATTCATGACTCATAGATGTTCAGAGATACTCAACTGGAATCGATAGTATATTGCGTTCATTTTAACTGCAAAGTACGCAATCTTGCAGCGAATGTCATACCGAACTTGATCTTAAGTTAGTTCCATAAGTCCTTAGTAGTGACATAACGTTCAAATTCTCCCAACATAGCGTCGTACATGTATGACAGCAGAGTGTAGCGTGCTGATCGATCTCTTTTGAACTAGGCTTGGTATGCCTTTAAGTTTTCTTTGTATGGCTTACTAGCAGTAATATCGCTGCCCAATTCACCTTTTTCTGTTGGGTGGATATAGGGGTTATCAGAGGATCTAACATGTCTCCCTCATTTAGAATGACTGAACTTTTAGATGATATAGATCATAATTAGTGCCATCCAATTTTTCACTTGTGAGCATACTATCAATCAAGCTCTTAACTACTACATCTAAAAGTATATATGAAGTGTCAGGAATGTCATCAAATAATTGGGCTATCAAAAATCCCATAATTCATATGATATGTTTAAAATTTTTCCCAAGATCATAATCATCACATATAAATATTAATTATCACATTTTTATATAATTTAATTATCACATTTTTCCATAATATTTGTTAAATTAATTAACACATTAACTAGTGAATATCATAAGAACATTCAACTGAATCATGTAAAACACATTTACATAGGCTTATATTACATGAAATTAAATAATGTGTCTTATTTAAAGCTTAATTTTATTGATATATTATATATTATATATGTATAGATATATATATATATATTATATATAATATATATATATATATATATATATATGATAGATAGATAGATAGATATATATATATATATATATATATATATATATATATATATATATATAATAAAATAATAATAATACATCCAACCACAAAGTTCATAATTGTGATGACAACATGAAACTTATTATGAAACATATTTAAAAATATAAAACAACTTTATAATTAGATGTTACAAGAACTCAAATATAATATATAAAACTCATTGATGTAATTTCTCATAACATGAAATAAATTTATATCACTAAGCAAAGGCAGAAACTAAACCATGCCTAAATAAACAATGTGAGAAGTATCATGCTTTGGGCCACAAAAATAAAATTAAAAACAAATAGTTAAGGCCACGATTTAAAACACATACCAAACTCCAAAATCATTTCACTCACTTACCATCTCTGCCATATTTCTATGTCTCTCTCTTCTCCTTTAATCTCACTAACTTCTCCCTCCCCTCCCAGACCGAGAAAAATTGAGTTCAAAGCTCATTGTTGCTCTTCGCCTTGTTGCCATCGACGCCTTCGTCCTCTCAGCTCACATCCTTACCTATTCTGACTCTCACCAAGATGCCGAGAAGGATGGCCATTGAGATAGAAGACTCAAGAGATGATAAACACCACCTCCACCACCACAACAAAACTCGAATCTCCTATCTCCAGATGAAAGATCGACACCACCAGGCTGTAGCTTGGTCGAAGCTGAGTCCAATGGTGCAACCCACACGGCGGGCGTGGCACTCAAGCAGTGGTGTAATGCCCTGACTCCTCCTGGGTCACAAATAGTTACCAGGGATGGCTTTCGGGATCGTTGACAGACCCCAATAATCACCACATGCCTTTTCGACGTGTTTGGTCCTAGCTCACATGCTGTCTACGAAACTTCCTAGAAGGTCACCCATCATAAGATTTTTCCACAGCAAGTGCATTTAACTGTAGAGTTCTTAAGAATGGGCATCTTAAAAAAGAAGTGCATCTTTGGTGATATAAATAGTCACTTCAAATCCTTTTAATCCACACTAGGGATGCTATATGGTGGGTAGGTTCACGAGCAATTAATGGTGGATTTTTGGAATTTTCAAGCCGGTTTGGCATAGATTGGTGATTTTGGAGGTCAAAAGGGGAAGGAGGTAGCCCAAAACTAACCTTCGTCGATGGCAAGTGACATACATGCATCATGCCCCTGCAGCGGCTCTGATGGATATGCCTTGATCTATCTCTTGATTCTATTTCTTATTTCTACCCTATTCTTACGGTTTGGGGGGGCTAGGTTAATAGTTTGGTGGACCACTAACTTGTCGCCGGGGCCATGATTTTAAGTAGGCTTTAAGGGGATAGAGGCAAGGTCTCCCAACGAGACCTTGCTAGAGAATCATATTAGGGTTAGGGTTTGGGGGCAGGGGCATAGAGAGTCATGCTAGAGGGTTCAGGAGGAGTTTGGGTGGTGATACAAAAGCTTATAGTACACATAAATCACACAGTGATATAAAAGAACATGATTTATGAAATTATATATCACAAAAGCATGTTTATAATCAATTTAATAGCACAGTTATGCAAATTAAACAAATTAACCACATAGCTAGTTTATAAATAAAACAATCGAAGCCAAAATTGAGCAACTTTGGCTCTGATACCACTATTGGTAAACTAAGGGCATACCTTTAGGAGTGCAGAAACATAGGATTCTATTTCTCGATAATTGCTCATGAGAGTTGCTCATGAGAGTTGAATGAAGTCCAGAGGTAGCTACTATAGTTTCCATAGAAGTCATGCCCAAAACCCGAACCCGAACCCAGACGATGGTACACTACAGGAAATGTTGCATCTAATCACGCTTAAATTTACCTCTTTCTAGGATTATATCTATGGCAGAGCATATTCGCCACGCTTAAAGTAAGCGTGCATAGGGTATCAGTGGGGAAAAATTCGCCACGCTTAATAAGCGTGGCTGATTGTGCACTACCCACACTTATATCCGTGGAAGACTGCATTATTTACCATGCTTATATGTCTAGGTAGATGACCCTCACTTGTATCCGTGGTTAGAGTATCCTTTGGGACAAAAATCATTTTCACCACTCCATCGCTTATAAGTGTGGCGTTATGCATGTGATAACTAACTTTCAAATGTTGTAAGCACATAACTAATTTTGGCGGGAAAATTTTCATAATGAAAAACCAAATAATCATTATATTTAAAAATGTGAATAGTTTATACTTACTAACGTTAACGTATTATAATCCTATATACATATATATAGAGAGAGGGACGAGGTAGAGGAAGTGATAGAAAATATTTGATTTTAGTGTAAATGATACAAAAAGTTTATAAACTTTATAACCATAATAAATTGTTATCAATTGAGTTCCTAAATAACTATTGTTCAAGTACATAATGAAAAGTACAAAATTGAGTTCAGCATGCATATAAAGTATGCATCCACTACCTATAAGTTGCGTTTGTTTGCAATAACATCTATAAGATTGAAATAAAACAGAACAGATCAGGTGATATATATGGAACTCCATAACTTCAAGTGAACTCCTCACGAACCAATATTAGCTTCATATCCGATGTTGTGACATGCTGCCCTTCGTTTCAATCTGAAATCACCAAGTCCATATATAAGAGCTTAGTACAACAAACAACGCCACTAATAAGAAAAAACTTCTAAAAAGATTGCAAGATATAATATATAACTATTACCCTCTATAACTATGTACCCGTGCTCTAAAAACATTATATGATATTCTTATGGTGAGGTTTTTCTTTTTAGTAAATTCCCTAATTTTGAAAAAATTTCGGCAGAGTTTCGCCTAAAACTTGGCTATTTTCCTTTTACAACATGTCATAAATACAACAAACTATTCACAATCTCAACGGCCACATGCCGGAGTAAATCAACTCAATAGGCCACACGCCTGGAGTACCCAACACAAATCCAACCCATTGCCATGAATAAATCCAAAAAATCGAATGCACAACACAAATCAAACTTAATACCATAAAAACATGTAATTTAAAAATTTTAAACTAAACTCACAATGTTCACATTTTGAAGTTTCTCAAGCAACACGTCATCAACCATCTGGGGATCAGCTTTGTAATCGTATGCGTTCAATACCTATTGTAATCATGTTCAACTTCTTAACATGTGATTGAATCTATCATGTTAAAATTGAGCAGACATGAAAGATAAGGCCATATTTACCATGCCCGCAAGATAACAAAGCGTCAAAACCTTCTTTTCACCACGAGCGTACTTTCTAACTGATTCAGAATTCTTTTTCAGCACCTTTTCTGTTATCTTCGTCACTTCCTCATAAGTCAACTAGCAAAATTTATATATGTTTATAAGGATTTGCATAGAACATGAATGGTGTAGAATATTTTTAAAACGTAGACATACTAGATACATAACATTTGACTTTGGTCGTTTGGAATTTCCTTACTTAGTGAACTTGTTGTTCATTCCCATGATGGTTCTCTAGCAAAGCAAATAAATAAAAAAGACTTGACAATCATATATGCAACTAAGATATCGTTTGGAATGACAAACGTCATATTTGAAAAATACCTTTTGAGTGGAAGTGCCACCTAGAATTGAAGTGCCAGCTGAAGTAGGAGTTCCTCCACCAAGAGTAGGTCCACCATCCCTATGAACAGGTTGCTCACGAGCAGGAGTCCCTCTACCAGGAATAACATATCCCATTTTTGTAGGATGATTTGATGGCTTCGACAAATACTTTGGGATATAAAAATGTGAAACACATATATATACAATAAAGAATGTGTTAAAATATGTAATTTGTACATACCTGTATATTTTTTGGTGGTTTTTGTTGTTTTCTGGGCTCTACATTGATATGCTTTGACAAAGTCGACCCTCTTTGAGTATCCTTGACTACATACCAATAAAAAACAATTTATAGCTAGATAACACTACAATGTAACTAAGCCAACATATCTTCAATGTGTTCTGCCTCATTCAGTACGTCATTTAACTCAGGTTCATCATCAAATTCAACATAATCCCCAATCATAGGATCCCCAATGTCATTTAGAATGTCTTCTTGCTTATATACCCCAAAAATATCATTCAACATTCCTATAGTATCCCCATCAAATTTGGCTCAGCATTGGTGTCACTATGGCTTCTACTACGGGGTTCCGGATCAGACGGCATGAAAATTGATTCACCATGATGCACCCATTCTTTGTAACTTGACAAGAATCCATTGAACATGAGATGATGAGTCAAAACATCTCTAGTAAACCAACATTTCCGCCCAAGCTTGCATCGATTACATGGGCAAACAATCATGTTACTACCCTCGGCATTGGCAAAAGCAAAATCTAGAAAATTTTCAATTTCACTTATATATTCCACATATCTCCTATCCTTATGAATCCAACTTTGTCCATTTCTGTCATTAGGAGTGAGAAAAGGAAGTAGTTGTTTCAATTAGTTAAAAAGTAATTGTTTGAAATAGTATTAGGACTCACATAACATTATAGAGAGAATATTTGGATTTGATTTGGTGAATCACGCTGATTTTGTGGATATTTATTTCTGCGCTTTTGCTTACTTTGCAAAAATACATTAACCATAGTTGACAAAATAAAAAAATTCCATTACATACAAAGACAACCTGAAAAGTTACATTTTTAATTTTTATTTTCAATTTTAAGGGTTTTATTATGTCCGGAAAATTATATTTTACAAGCTGGGTGTTTTTATTATTTGTTACGCTTTCTTCGTTGTTGGGTAAGTAGTAGTACATTTTAAGCCTATCTTTGTGTCTTAAGGTCTTAATGGTCATTGAGTTTTGTTGGACAATCATTTCTCTACTAGAATAATGCATCCAATGATCAAGAACATCATGGTCAGCATTTAGCAACTATTACGATAGTTTAAAGTCTACTTAATAGTTAATAGCTATATAGCTTCAAGTTTGGTCAGTCCAAATCAAACTGAAGAGGAACCAACATTCAAAGCAGAATTCTCTACTACCACAATAATGTTGTTGAAGGTAGAATGATGTACATCAAGGAAAATCAAATGCATAAGATCTAAATTCCAGTAAGAAATAGTGCGACAACCTACAAGATAGCTAACAAAGCGACAAGTTTATGAATGCCTTGAACTATCTGGATGCACATTTCCTGTTTCATGGAGAGCATGTAACTAATATACTAACCTTTTTTTTGCGCTGCTTAACCTATTAGCGGCCAGTGTTATGTTCAAAAGAAAAAAGTCCCTCTTATTAGTCTCATGATATACAATAACTAAACTAGTTTTATCCTGAACTAAGAATTTCCAACTGTAATGATGTGATAGAAAATCAGTTACAGTTCTAGCATCTTACTTTGCAGCATTGAAGTAACAGGTTGGTAGCGACACGGGAAAGAGGAAGCAACGAAAGTCAACTAAAACATGACATAGTGTGGACAACCAAAATGTAAGCTACCAACAGACCATGAATGAACGCTATCATGAGCCTTTTTACGAAAGCAGGTGCATAGAAGTGGTCCAACAAGCAAGAGATATGTGGTTGACAAATGCTCAGTATTTACACATAGCCTACTGTCAACAACCTAAACAATCATCAAAGTGTATAATCCATCCGGCCTATGTATCCATAAACTCATAAAGCCTTAATAGCCACAATTGAGTTACTGACTAATCAGCAGAAGGACCACATTCAGGTCTGATAACTTTGCAGAACAACCGAGAACAACCTAATTCACAAGCAAATAATTTAGAGAGTGAGAGAAAGAGCTTACTCTGGGCTGAACAAAAGCACCGCCGCCGACACCCAGGAGTAGCCGGATGCTGCAATCGTTGCCGGCAAACAGTAACACTTCCTAATTCAGAAGAACAAGGGAACACAAAGCCACGTACACGAGCCAACACCAGAGCCAAGCGCCAGAATGCTAGAGTCAAACACCGGAGCCGACCGAATGCTAAAATCGAACACCAAGCAAAGGTCCTCCGGCCAGAATTAAATCCGGACAACCACGACCGCCGGGATTTCGCCGTCAAGCACCAGCACTGCCGACCAAGGCGACCACCGGCTGCTACCTAGGGTTTTGTGAGAGCAAGAATTGACGGGAGGCATGACTGAGAACGGGAGGAATGAATGGCGCGCTAGCGTAAATGCTAATCGACAATAATGCAGCCCTGTTTTTTTTTTTTTTCCAATTTAATTGCTAGCTTAGTTCGGTTACCATGCTTATTATCTGTGGTTAATGCGTTACATTCGTAGGATACATTTCTCCACGCTTAATATGTATGGATATATCTTAATTAGGCGTTACCACTCTTATAAGAGTGATTATATTTCTCCACACTTATTATGTGTGGGGATAATTGTACGCACTTATTTTGCTTATTTTTCTGCAACACTTAGTCAAGTGTGGTTAAATAAGCGTGGGTAGATACAACATTCCTTGTAGTGGTAGGACTACTGTAAGAGATGGGGGAGAGATTTGGGAGCTATCATTTGGGTTTTGCAACTAATACTTAAGTAGGCCCCACTACTTAAGTGGTAACCGTGATCATTCAGGCTGACTTAATTACCGTAGGCCAGCAGATCACATGACCTCTGCACTGAAAAATAGCCACAATGCTAACTGAGCTAAGCACTCGTCAATCTCTAGTGGTAAATATATAGCATGCAATACATTCCATGTTTTTCATTGGATTTGGCATGGCAACGCTATTAGTTTATACTTGTATGTGTAATCACTACCTAAAAAGGTTATACTTTCACTCTTATTTAACCACACATAGCTAAGTGTAGTAGGAAAATAAGCAAAAATGAGCGCTTGAAACTATCCCCATATATAATAAGTAAGGAAAAATATAATTACTCTTATAAGGGTGATATTAACTAATTAAGGTATGTTCGCTCATATTAAGCGTGGAGACTTATATCTCGTGAATAAAGCACACTTAAAATGAATATTAAGTCTGGTAGCTGTTTTTTTATTTTTCAAAATTTATTTTAAGTTTCACCACTAAATGACCATTGAATTTTTAAAAAAAAAAGGAATAAGAGTTAGACTCCCGGCCCACCTAGACGCATATCATCAACATTCATCATCTCACACGTGTCCCTTCATCCTTTAACAAAAACCTTGTCTGTCTCTGTTTCTACTCGCGAAGGTTTCGACGATGCTTTCGCTTAGCAGCGAGGGTTCTGATGTTGAGTGAGGGTTCATTTGTCTCTGCTTTTGCTCGCAGCCATTCTCTCCTCTACTTTTCGCTACATGTCGCTCTAATTCCAACGTGCCCTCTCTGATTCTGGCCTATCCTCTCTACTTGGCGACAAGGATTCCAATAGGTTCAACTTCTGAAGTTAAGGGTAACCACCCTCTTTCTCTCACTCTCTAAATTGTAGGGTTTGAACTTTGAAATTTAACAAGAGTAATTGTCCAAGTTGTTGTATTTCATTGCTGAAATTATTGATGTTTGGCTAAACTAGCTAAAATTTCATAAGAAAGCTGGGTCCAAATAGAATCCCAATAAAGTTACCAGCTAATTTGCAGAAGATCAGTTCAATTGATTGTTTAATTGATTGTTTTAGTTGATCAAATTGGAGCACAATGTTCACTACTCTATAATAAGAATAAGAAGTTGAACTA